>JACEWE010000172.1:0-16252 GCA_014839755.1 Sylvia borin
CAAAATCTCTGAAAAACGAGAAAAATGCTCAAAAATCGGGGAAAAATTGGGTCAAAAACTGAAAAAAACGGGGTTTTAAAAAGCGGGATTTGGGTTAAAAATGCCCAAAACCGGGGAAAAAAGAAGAAAAAAAACGGGATTTGGGTTAAAAAAATTTAAATTAGTCAAAAATTTGGGACAAAAGCTTCGAAAAACGGGAAAAATGCTCAAAAATCGGGGAAACAATGCATCAAAAACTGAAAAAACGGGGTTTTAAAAAGCGGGATTTGGGTTAAAAATGCCCAAAAACGGGAAAAAAAAAGAGAAAAAAGGCGGAATTTGGGTTAAAAACTTGAAAATTTGAGGCAAAATCTCTGAAAAACGAGAAAAATTCTCAAAAATCGGGAAAAAATTGGGTCAAAAACTGAAAAAACGGGGTTTTTAAAAAAGCGGGATTTGGGTTAAAAATGCCCCAAAACGGGAAAAAAAACGTAGAAAAAAGGCGGAATTTGGGTTAAAAACTTGAAAATTTGAGGCAAAATCTCTGAAAAACGAGAAAAATGCTCAAAAATCGGGGAAAATTTGGGTCAAAATCCGCCAAAAACGGGGTTTAAAAAAAAGCAGGATTTGGGTCAAAAATGCCCAAAAACGGGAAAAAAAGAAGACAAAAAACGGGATTTGGGTTAAAAAAATTAAATTAGTCAAAAATTTGGGTCAAAAGATGCGAAAAACGGGAAAAATGCTCAAAAATCGGGGAAAAATTGAGTCAAAAACTGAAAAAAACGGGATTTAAAAAGTGGGATTTGGGGCAAAAATGCCCCAAAACGGGAAAAAAAGAAGAAAAAAAAACGGGATTTGGGTTAAAAAAATTTAAATTAGTCAAAAATTTGGGTCAAAAGATGCGAAAAATGGGACAAAAGCTCAAAAAACGGGGAAAAATTGGGTCAAAAACTGAAAAGACGGGATTTAAAAAGCGTGATTTGGGTTAAAAATGCCCAAAAACGGGAAAAAAAGTAGAAAAAAGGCCGAATTTGGGTTAAAAACTTGAAAATTTGAGGCAAAATCTCTGAAAAACGAGAAAAATGCTCAAAACCGCCTCAAAAATCGGGTAAAAAAATGGGTCGAAACCGGGGGGGAAAAATGGGTTAAAAAAGTGGGATTTTGGTCAAAAAAAAAGGCGAAAATTCGCGGCCGCGTTGGATTTGGGTGAAAATCGGAGGTTTTTGGGGCCGTTCGTGCCCCCGGGAGCAGCAGCAGCGCCCGCGCCGCTCCCACGGTGACACGGAGGCCACCAAAAACCCGCCCCTCGGTTTTGGGTGGAAAAACGGCGGAATCGGGAAAAAAAGGGGGAAAAATTGGGGGGGAAATGGGAAAATTTGGGGAGAAATGGGGGAAAAGGCGGAGAAAAGGGGAAAAATGGGGGGAAAATGGGAAAATTTGGGGAGAAATGGGGGAAAAATGGGGGGGGAAAGGGGGAAAAAGGGGGGAAATTGGAAAAATTGGGGAAAAAGGGGGGGAAATGGAGAAAAATGGGGAAAATGGGGAAAAAAGAGGGAAAAAATAGGGAAAAATGGGGGGAAATGGGTGAAAATGGGGAAAATAGAGAAAAATGAAGAAAAAATGAGAAAAATGGGGAAAATGGGGAAAATGGGGAAAAATGGGGAAAAAATGAAGAAAAAATGAGGAAAAAATGGGGGAAAATGGGGAAAAATGGGGAAAAATGGGGAAAAATGAGGAAAAAATGAGAAAAAATGGGGAAAATGAGGAAAAATGGGGAAAAATGGGGAAAAATGGGGAAAAAATGGGGGAAAATGAGAAAAAAATTGGGGGAAAATGATAAAAAAATTGGGAAAAAATAGAGGGGGAAATGGGGAAAAATGGGGGGAAAATGAGGAAAAAATAGGGAAAAATGGGGAAAAATATGGAAAATTGGGGGGAAAATGGGGGAAATGGGGAAAAATGGGTGAAAATGGGGAAAATGGGGAAAAATGGGGGAAAAAAGGGGAAAAAAGGGGAAAATGGGGGAAAAATGAGGAAAAAAGGGGAAAAAAGGGGAAAAATTGGGGGGAAATGGGGGAAAATGGGGAAAATGGGGAAAAAAGGGGAAAAAAGGGGGAAAAAGGGGAAAAAAGGGGGAAAAATTGGGGGGAAATGGGGGAAAATGGGGGAAATGGGGAAAAAGAGGGAAAAAATAGGGAAAAAATGGGGGAAAATGGGGGAAAATGGGGGAAAAGGGGAAAAAGGGGGGAAAATGGGGAAAAATGAGGAAAAAAATAGGGGGAAATGAGGAAAAATAGGGGAAAATGGGGGAAAATGGGGGAAATGGGGAAAAATGGGGAAAAATATGGAAAATTGGGGGGAAATGGGTGAAAATGGGGAAAAATGGGGAAAAATAGGGAAAAATGGGGGAAAATAGGGAAAAAATGGGGGGAAATGGGGAAAAATGGGGGAAAAGGGGAAAATGGGAGAAAAAGGAGAAAAATGGGGAAAAAAGGGGAAAATGGGGAAAAAAGAGGGAAAAAATAGGGAAAAATGGGGGAAAAGGGGGAAAATTGGGGGAAATGGGGGGAAAATGGGGGAAATGGGTGAAAATGGGGAAAAATGGGGAAAATTAAGAAAAAATAGGGGAAAATGGGAAAAATGGGGAAAAATGGGGGAAAATGAGGAAAAAATAGGGGGAAATGGGGGAAAATAGGGAAAAATGGGAAAAAATGGGGAAAAAATGGGGAAAAATGGGGGGAAAAGGGGAAAATGGGGGAAAAGGGGAAAATGGGGGAAAAGGGGAAAATGGGGAGAAATGGGGAAAAATGTGGGAAAAATGAGGGGGAAAAAGGGAAAAATGGAGAAAAATAGGGAAAAATGGGGAAAAATGGGAGAAAAAATTGGAAAAAATGGGGAAAAATGAAGAAAAAATGAGAAAAATGGGGGAAATGGGGAAAAATGGGGATAAATGGAAAAAAATGAAGAAAAAATAGGGGAAAATGGGGGAAAATAGGGAAAAATGAGGGGAAAAGGGGAAAATGGGGAAAATGGGGAAAAAAGGGGAAAATTTTTGGGGGAAAAAAGGGGGAAAATGGGAAAAAAAACCCGGGTGGGATTTGGGGGGAAATGGGAAAAATAAAGAAAAATGCAAAAATGGGGGAAAATTCGGGGAAAATTGAGGGAAAAGGGAAAAAAGGGAGAAAAAGGGGGGAAATTTGGGTGAGATTTGGGGGGAAATGGGAGAAAATGAGGGAAAAAATGCAAAAAAATGGGAAAAAATAAATGGAAAATGGGGAAAAAATGGGGAAAAAAGGAGAAAAAAGGGGGAAATAAATTTTAATAAATCTGGGTGGGATTTGAGGGGAAAATGGGAGAAAAAAATGGGGAAAAAATGGGGAAAAAAGGGAAAAATGGGGAAAAATTGGAGGGGAAAAAAGGGAAAAATCGTGTGGGATTTGAGGAAAAAAATGAGGGAAATGAGCCCAAAATTTGGTTAAAAAAAAGAGAGAAAATGATGCAAATTTGGGCCAAAATCGGTGGAAAAAAAGGTTAAAAATTAATCCAAGTTTTGGGTCAAAAGTGGCCCCAAAAAAAGAGTCAAAATTCGGGTTAAAACAGAGGGAAAAAAAATATCAAAATTAATCCGAGTTTGGGTAAAAAAAATAACAAAAAAAAAAATTGAAATTAATCCAGATTTGGGTGAAAAAAGGGCAAAAAAATCAAAATTTGCCCAAGTTTGGTTTCAAATTTCCTGAGAGAGCAAAAAGGGGCCCGGATTTGGGGCAAAACCACAAAAAATGTAAATTTTGAGGTCGAAAATGCGCAGAAAAGAGGAAAAGGTTAAAAATAGCCTCGGGTTTGGGGGGAAATGGGCAAAAAGGAGAAAACGAGCCCAAAATTGGGTCCAAAATGGACGAAATTGGTCCAAAATTGGGGTAAAATGGGCGAAAAAGAGGAAGTTTGGGTCGAAAGCGGAGAAAAATGATGAAAAAACATCAAAATTGGGTCAATGTTTGTCCAAAGTCGGGGAAACTTAATGATTTTGGTGCTTTTTGTGTAAAAAAAAATAGTGATTTTTGTGAGGGGTTTTTTTGGGGGTGGAATTTTGTGGGAAAAGGGGAAATTGGGATTGGGGGAAAATGGGGGAAATCAAGAAAATAAGGAAAAATTGGGAAAATTGGGGAAATGGGGAAAAAATGGGAAAAAATTGGGAAAAATTGGGGAATTGGGGGAAAAAATTGGAAAAAAATTGGGAAAAAATTGGGAAAAAAATTGGGAAAAAATTTAAAAAAATTTGGGAAAAATTGGGAAAAAATCGAAAAAAATGGGAAAAAATTGGGGAAAAATTGGGAAAAAATTGGGAAAAAATTGGGGAATTGGGGAAAAAATTGGGAAAAAATTGGGGAATTGGGGGAAAAAATCGGAAAAAAAATGGGAAAAAATTGGGGAATTGGGGGAAAAAATTGGGAAAAAATTGGGAAAAAATTAGGAAAAATTGGGAAAATGGGGAAAAATGGGAAGAAAATTTGGGGGAAAATTTTGGGGGGAAAAAGGTAAAATTGGGGAAAAAAACTCAGGAAAAATCAGGAAAATGGGGGAAAAATGGGAAAAATTGGGAAAATGGGGGGAAAAAAGGGGGAAAATTGGGAAAAATGGGGAAAAAATTGGGAAAAAAATGGAGGAAAATTGGGAAAAAATTGGGAAAAAATTGGGAAAAAATGGGGGAAAATTGGGGGAAAAATTGGGAAAAAATGGGGAAAAATTGGAAAAAAATTGGGAAAAAAATTGGGAAAAATTGGGAAAATGGGGAAAAAATGGGAAGAAAAATTTGAGGGGAAAATTTTTGGGGAAAAAAAGGTAAAATTCGGGAAAAAAACTCAGGAAAAATCAGGAAAATGGGAAAAAAACGTGGGGAATTCGGGAAAATGTGTGAATTTCAACATTTCGGTGCTTTTTGTGTACCAAAAACGTGATTTTTTTTGTGACTTTTTATTTTTTAGGGTGGATTCTGCTGGGAATTAGTTAATTAATTGGACACCTGTGATTAACTCGGACCTGTTAATTAATGGGTTGGGCTCTGGTAATTAACACCAAGTCAACTCAACTCAACCATGACCAACTCAACCCAACTCAACTCAACCCAACTCAACTCAACTCAACCCAACTCAACCCAACTCAACCCAACTCAACCATGACCAACCAACTCAACTCAACCCAACCAAACTCAACCCAACTCAACTCAACCCAACTCAACCATGACCAACTCAACCATGACCAACTCAACCCAACTCAACCCAACTCAACTCAACCCAACTCAACTCAACTCAACCCAACTCAACCCAACTCAACTCAACTCAACTCAAGTCAACTCAACTCAACCATGACCAACCCAACCCAACTCAACTCAACCCAACCCAACTCAACCCAACTCAACCCAACTCAACCCAAATCAATCATGACCAACTCAACCCAACTCAACTCAACTCAACCCAACTCAACTCAACTCAACTCAACCATGACCAACCCAACCCAACTCAACTCAACCCAACTCAACTCAACTCAACCATGACCAACCCAACTCAACCCAACTCAACCCAACCCAAGTCAACCCAACTCAACCATGACCAGCTCAACCCAACTCAACCCAACTCAACCCAACTCAACTCAACCCAACTCAACCCAACTCAACCTGACTCAACCCAACCCACTCTTCCTGTTCCGCCCAACCTTGACCAACTCAACTCAACTCAACCTGACTCAACCCAACCCCCTCTTCCTCTTCCAGTCAACCATGACCAACCGAACTCAACCATGACCTGACCAACTCAACTCAACTCAACTCAACCCCCTCTTCCTCTTCCAGTCAACCATGACCAACCCAACTCAACTCAACTCAACCCGACTCAACCCAACCCCCTCTTCCTCTTCCACCCAACCTTGACCAACTCAACTCAACTCAATCCGACTCAACCCAACCCCCTCTTCCTCTTCCAGTCAACCATGACCAACCCAACTCAACCCAACTCAATCCAATCTCCACTTCCTGTTCCGCCCAACCTTGACCAACTCAACTCAACCCAACTCAACCCAACCCCCTCTTCCTCTTCCAGTCAACCATGACCAACCCAACTCAACCATGACCTGACCAACTCAACTCAACCCAACCCCCTCTTCCTCTTCCAGTCAACCATGACCTGACCAACTCAACCATGACCTGACCAACTCAACTCAACCCAACCTCCTCTTCCTCTTCCAGTCAACCATGACCTGACCAACTCAACTCAACTCAACTCAACCCAACCCCCTCTTCCTCTTCCAGTCAACCATGACCAACCCAACTCAACCATGACCAACCCAACTCAACCCAACTCAACCCAATCTCCTCTTCCTCTTCCGCCCAACCTTGACCAACTCAACTCAACTCAACCCGACTCAACCCAACCCCCTCTTCCTCTTCCAGTCAACTATGACCAACCCAACTCAACCATGACCTGACCAACCCAACTCAACCCAATCTCCTCTTCCTGTTCCGCCCAACCTTGACCAACTCAACTCAACTCAACCCGACTCAACTCAACCCCCACTTCCTCTTCCAGTCAACCATGACCAACCCAACTCAACCATGACCTGACCAACTCAACTCAACTCAACCCAACCCCCTCTTCCTGTTCCGCCCAACCTTGACCAACTCAACTCAACCCAACTCAACCCAACTCCCTCTTCCTCTTCCACCCAACCATGACTCCACCCCTCCCCGGGGACCACCCCGAGGTTTTCCTCCACCCGTCCCCGTCCCCGGCGCCGCCGTGAGCGGCACAGAAATAGGAGCCGGAATCCTCGTCCTCGAGGTCGTTCACGGTCAGCGTCACCGAGCCCGGCCCGTCGTCCTTGGAGATCCGGAACCTTCCGCGCCCCGTCACCACCTCCAGCTCGGACCCGCCCGTTTTTTGCCGGACCCAAAAGATTTGGGAACGTCCGGAACCGAACCCGGAGGCGCGGCAGAGGAGGCGCAGGGACCCCCCGGGGGGCTGGAGGTCACCCCCGGACTCCACCAGGGTCACGGCCGCACGGAGCCCTGCGGGAAAAAAAAAAAAAAGGGGGAGATGAGGATGAGACGCGGGATCCGGGCGTGTCCGGGGGTGGGCGTGGCCCTCCGGAGGAGCCGGGACGCACCTGGCAGGGCCAGCAGCGCCACGAGGGGGAGGAGCGGGAGCGAGCTCAAGGCCATGGCCGGGATCGTGCCGGGATGTGCCGGGTTCGGGGACCCCCGAGGGGTTTTTATGGGGGAAAGAGGCGGGGCTTAGCAGAGAAAAAGGGGCGTGGTTTAGTGGGAGGGGCGTGGTTTTGGCGGGAAAACGGGGGGGAGGTAATTAAGGAATTAACGATTACGGTCAGATTATGAGGGTTGATCTGTTCAAGGCTGGAGTTTGATTGCTGCAGTCCGATTAGTTAATTAACGCGCTTGGTGTTAATTTTCAGAGTCGAATTCAATAATCAATAGGTCCTGCGTAATTGCTGGCATCCAAGTCAGTAATTAACAGGTCCGACTTAATTGCCAGCATCCAATTCAATAATTAATAGGTCCAAGATAATTGCCGGCGTCCAATTCATTAATTAATATGAGTTGATTGCCAGTGTCCAATTCATTAATTAATGCGTCCGAGTTAACTGTTGCCGTCCAATTCAATAATTAATAGGTCCAAGATAATTGCCGGCATCCAATTCGGTAATTAAAAGATCCGAGTTAATTGCAAGAGCCTAATTCATTAATTAACATGTGTTGATTGCCAGTGTCCAATTCATTAATTAATGAGTCCGAGTTAATTGTCGGCGTCTGATTCAGTAATTAATAGGTCAGATTTAATTGCCAGCGTTCAATTCATTAATTAATGGGGTTTGGGTTTGTTGCTGGGGTGCAATTAATAATTAATGGTTCCGTTGTTAGTTGTGGGCACCCAATTAATTAATTAATAGGTCCCAGTTAATTGCGAGAGTCCAATCCATTAATTAATTTAATTGCAAGAGCCCAAATCATTAATTAACAAGTCCGAGTTAATTTCAAAATAATTCATTAATTAATGGGTGCAGGTTAATTGCAAAAGTCCAGTTCATTAGTTAACGAGTCGGAGTTAATTGCTGGAGTCCAATTTAATAATTAACAGGTCCAAGTTCATTGCATTTTTCTGATTCACTAATTAACAGGCCCCAGTTAATTGCTGGAGTCCAATTCTTTAATTATTGGGTCCAGTGTTAATTGCAGGCATCCAATTCATTAACTAAAAGGTCTGAGTTAATTGCGGAACTCTAACTCATTAATTAATGTGCCTAGTGCTAATTACAAAACGCCGATTCAGTAATTAATAGGCTCCGGTTAATTGCCGGTGCCAAATCCATTAATTAATGGCTGCAAGTTTAATTCTGGAGTCCAATCCATTAATTAATGGGTCCGGTGTTAATTGCGAGACTCCAATTCATTAATTAATAGGTCCGAGAAAATTGCAGACATCCATTTCATTAATTAATAGGTCCCAGTTAATCGCAAGAGTCTAATTAATGGGTCCTGGTTAATTGCCAGGTTAATTAATGGAGCCCCTAGCGGTAATTTCAGGTAATTTCAGGTAATTAAATAATTACGGGTTTGAGGTTAATTGCAGAAGTCCAATTAATCAATTAACGGGTCCATTCTGTTTAATTGCCATTCGTTAATTAAAGGTTGGGGGTTAATTGCCGGTGTCGCTTTAAGTAATTAATGGATCCAGGTTAATTGTAGGAGTGGTGGGAATTAATTGATTAATTAAATAATTAAAGCCTCGGGGTTAATTGCAAGCATCCTATTAAATAATTACTGGGCCTAGGTTAATTACAAGAGTCCGATTCATTAATTAATGTATCGGGGTTAATTTCAGATGTCCCTTTAGGTAATTAATGGATTGGGGTTAATCAGCAGGTCCAGTTAATTAATTAATGGGTCTGGGATTGTTGCAAGACCGGAGTGAATTAATTAATCCACAGGGATCAATCAGCATTAATTAATTAATCGATTGATGGAGAACGGTTAATTGCAGGCATCCCGCCAAGTAATTAATGGATTGAAGTTAATCACCGGGGTGCCGGTAATTAATTAATTAATGAGCCAAATGTACACGTCATCAAGCAATTAATGGATCGGGATTACTCACAGGCATCTGGCTAATTAATTACAGGCATCCAATATATTAATTAATTATTTGGAATCATAGCGTGTAATTAATTAATGTGAAAATGGAGGATAATCACAGGGATCCGGGCAATTAATAAATTAAGGGATTAATCGGGATCGACCACGGGGCTCAAATTAATTAATTAATCGGGATTAAACAAATAATAATTTATTAATAAATATATTTTAATAATCTGAGCTACCAAATTATTTTAGCTATAAATTTATTAATGATGGAATTTCTGGGGGGCGGGTTTCATCCAATTAATTAATAAATGAACCATGACAATTAATGCAGGCGGGCAATTAATTAATTAAACGAGCCATTAGCTGAGCAGGGGTCCAATTAATGAGTTTAATGATTAAAAACGGGGGAAAAATGGAAAAATCTGAATTAAATAAATAAACCAAAGGTGGAATTAATTAATCGCCATTAATCCACCTTAATTAACGGCGGCCATTAATTTCGGTGACGTCATTATTTTTTTTTGGCGGGAGAAAAAAAAACCGGCCGCCAGGTGGCGCCATCCGCGCGCACAAAAAAAAATGACGATTTTTTTAGGAGGAAAAATTGGGGAAAAATCTTCCGGAAAAAGCGAAAATTCGGGAAAGGAACCGGAAACTGGGGCCCAAAAGCCCGAATTTGGGGGAAAAATCGGAAAATTTTGGGGTTAAAAAATGTAAAATCGGGGAATTAATAAAAAAAAGGAGTTGGGAGAAAATGGCGGCGATTTGAGTTTTTGTTGATAATTTTATTAATAAAACCGCGATTATTAATAGGCTTAATTATTAGCAATTAATATTGCACCTAAATCATTAATTAATAATTAATTATTAATTATATTTTTATATTTTATTTATTATATATTATATAAGTAAGAATGTGTAATACTACACCTTAATTATTAATTGATAATTGGGAATTACTTAATACTAATATTTTAATATTTTATTTCTTATATATTCTATAAGTAAGAATATTTAATAGTACACCTTAATTATAAATTATTATATTTAAAAATATTATTAATATTAGTAATATAAATATTTAATAATATGAAAAAAATGTTAATAATTTTAACGCTGCGTCGGTAAAACGCATTTAAAATTTATTCCCTTTTTTTTTACCCTAAATATCGATCATTAATACATCTAAGAACAATAATTTATTAACTTTTTTTTTTTCCAAATGATTTTTTTTTTAATGGGAATTTCATCTTTCTTCTGGAGTTGATGTTTTCCCATCCCCATGTCCCCTTTTTCCCGCAGGGCTCCGGGCGGCCGTGACCCTGCTGGAGTCCGGGGGGGACCTCCAGCCCCCCGGGGGGTCCCTGCGCCTCCTCTGCCGAGGGTCCGGGTTTGATTTTGGACAATCCGGGATGATGTGGGTGCACCAGGGGCCTCGGAAAGTGCTGCAGTACGTCGCAGGGATCAGGAACAATGGTGACACCTTCTACGCGCCGTCGCTCAATGGCCGGGTGACGATCTCCAGGGACAACGGGCAGAGCTCGGTGACACTGACCATGAACAGCCTCAGGGACGATGATTCCGGCTCCTATTTCTGTGCCAAAACTGCTTATAATAGTTGGGCTGATGGTGCTGCTGCTGGTGACCGTGGCAATGGTGGTCTCACTCCAGTCTCAGTGTCCCCAGCTGTCCTCTCATGGAATGGAGCCACAGCTGCTGGCCCCAAACCTCGACCTCTGACCCCAAACCTCGGCCCTTTGGGCACTTTTGGGGCTCAGGGGGAGATTTGGGGCCAAGAGTTGAGTTTGGGGCCAGACCCCGGCCAGGGTTTGGGGTCACTGGGCAGCGCCGGTGCCGAGGGAGGAGATGTGGGACAAAGGGTCAGGGACGGGTCAGTGAGGGCTGGGGGCAGGGTCTGGGCTGTGGGGACAGCTGGGGACAGCTGGGGACAGCTGGGGACACAGGGACGGAGTGGGGTCAAAAGTCCAGATACCAACCCGACCAATATAACCAGTGCTGGAACCAGCACCGGATTCTTTAGCACAGAAATAGATTCCAGAATCCTCGTCCCTGAGGCTGTTCATGGTCAGTGTCACCGAGCTCTGCCCGTTGTCCCTGGAGATCGTCACCCGGTCACTGAATGACGCTGGGCACCAGGGGTTGCCACCAGTGTCGATCCCTGTGACGTATTCCAGCCCCTGCCCGGGCCTCTGGCGGACCCACATCAACCCTCGAACCCCGAAATCGAACCCAGACCCTCGGCAGAGGAGGCGCAGGGACCCCCCGGGGGGCTGGAGGTCCCCCCCGGACTCCAGCAAGGTCAGTGTCAACCTTTAAATTAAAAGTTGAATTGAAAAAAATTACGATTATTATGAATTATACTACAAATATACTATTTATATTGTTTAGTATTAAGTGGTAAATAAGGGAACCCATTCACCTGCTGGCCCTGCCAGGTGTGTCCCGGCGCCTCCGGAGCGCCACGCCCACCCCGGGACACGCCCGGATCCGGCGCCTCATCCCCATGTCCCCTTTTTCCCGCAGGGCTCCGGGCGGCCGTGACCCTGCTGGAGTCTGGGGGAGACTTCCAGCCCCCCGGGGGGTCCCTGCGCCTCCTCTGCCGAGGGTCTGGGTTCGATTTCGGGAGTACCTCCATGGCCTGGACGCGCCACAGCCCTGGGAAGGGGCTGGAATGGATCGCGGGGATCAAAAACGATGGCACCAGCAGATACCCGCCATCGTTCAGTGGCCGGGTGACGATGTCCAGGGACAACGGGCAGAGCTCGGTGACACTGACCATGAACAGCCTCAGGGACGAGGATTCCGGCTCCTATTTCTGTGTCAAGGGTAGTTATAATGGTGCTAATCGTATTGGTCCCGCCCCCATCTCAGTGTCCCCATCTGTCCCCAGACCCCTCCCCTGGCCCAGCCCCAGCCCCTCTGTCCCCACCCTGGGCTGGGCTCATTCCAGGCCCGGGGCTGGTGGTTGATGTGTGGCTGTTGTTGGTCACGGTGACAATGTTGACAGTGTCCCCAAGCCGCCATCTCTGGGTCCCCAAATCTCCCAGAATCCCCAAATCCCAGCCCTTGGCCCCAAATCTCGGCCATTTCCCCCCAAACTCCGCCATCGCTGCCCCAACTCTCGACTTTCCCCCAATTTTCACCATTTGTCCCAAATCTCGGCCCGTCCCCAAACTGGCCCCATTGGCCCAGAACCACGCCCCAAACCTCGGCCCCTCCCCCCAGATTTCCACTCCCTTCACTTGTGACCCTCGGCCTGAACATCCCCCGGGGGCAGCCCCAAATCTCCACCACCGGCACCAAACCTTGGCCCAGGGCCCCAAATCCTGAGGGTTTGCCCCAAAAATGGGCCCCGAGGGGCGGGGCTTGGGGCTGAGAGATGAGGTCAGGGGTCAGTGGGGGAGATTTGGGGCAGGACCAGTTCAGGGTTGGGGTAAAGGGGCAGGAACGGGGTCAGGGGTTGGGGTTTGGGGGAAGGGTCTGGGGCAGGGGGACCCAATGACTGGGGACGTGACAAAACCACCATAACCAACATCCGCACCACAACCACCACCAGGAGCAGCATAAGCACCACGAACATCAGCAGATTTGGCACAGAAATAGGAGCCGGAATCCTCGTCCCTGAGGCTGTTCATGGTCAGTGTCACCGAGCTCTGCCCGTTGTCCCTGGAGATCGTCACCCGGCCACTGAACGATGGCGGGTACCAGGTGTCTTCATCATCGTCAATGCCCGCGATGTATTCCAGCCCCTGCCCGGGTCTCTGGCGGACCCACATCATTCCTTTACTCCCGAAATCGAACCCAGACCCTCGGCAGAGGAGGCGCAGGGACCCCCCGGGGGGCTGGAGGTCCCCCCCGGACTCCAGCAGGGTCACGGCCGCCCGGAGCCCTGCGGGAAAAAGGGGACATGGGGATGGGAAAAGATCAAACAATGACCCAAAATCCTGACCAAATTAATCCCTTGGCACTAAAAATTAAATAGAAAAAAAAAAAATTATTTTTTATAATAATAAACGTTTGGATTTTCTTTATTATGCATAATTATCTTAAATAATGATCCTGGCCCTGCTGGAGTCCGGGGGGGACCTCCAGCCCCCCGGGGGGTCCCTGCGCCTCCTCTGCCGCGCCTCCGGGTTCGATTTCGGGAAATTTGGGATGGGCTGGATCCGGCAGATCCCCGGGAAGACGCTGCAATGGGTTGCTTACATCAACGCTGGTGGTGGCACCTGGTACCCGCCATGGCTCAGGGGCCGGGTGACGATCTCCAGGGACAACGGGCAGAGCTCGGTGACACTGACCATGAACAGCCTCAGGGACGAGGATTCCGGCTCCTATTTCTGTGCCAAATCTGCTGATGGTTATGCCAATGCCGGCCATGCTGGTGCTGGTGATGTCGGTTCTGGCCCCGCCCACATCTCCCAGTCCCCAGGTGTCCCCAAAGCCCAGACCCTTCCCCAAATCTCAGCCCCTGACCCCAATCCTAACCCTTGACCCCGTGTCCTGGCCTCGGGCCCAACGCTGACCTTTGGGGCGGAGTTTAAAGAACAGATTTGGGGCCGAATCCATCAAAGCTTTGGAGAAACGGTCAAGGGCTGAGGTTTGGGGGAAGGGTCTGGGGGTGTCAGGACATTCGGGGTGGGGGACGGGAATAACAGCAGCGTTATCAGCAGCATAACCATTGTAACGTCTGGCACAGAAATAGGAGCCGGAATCCTCGTCCCTGAGGCTGTTCATGGTCAGTGTCACCGAGCTCTGCCCGTTGTCCCTGGAGATCGTCACTCGGCCCTTGACCGAGGGCGTGTAGCTGGCACTGCCACCATTTTGAGTGATCCCCGCAACCCATTCCAGCCCCTTCCCAGGACTCTGGCGGATCCAGAACATTCCATATCTTTTAAAATCGAACCCGGACCCTCGGCAGAGGAGGCGCAGGGACCCCCCGGGGGCTGGAGGTCCTCCCTGGACTCCGCCACCGTCACGACAACCCTTGGAATTAAAAGTTAATTCAAAAAATACGATTTATATTAATTATCCTAGAAATACACTATTTAAATTGTTTTTTACGAAGAGGCAAATAATAAAACCCATTCTCCTGCTGGCCCTGCCAGGTGTGTCCCGGCGCCTCCGGAGCGCCACGCCCACCCCGGGACACGCCCGGATCCGGCGCCTCATCCCCATGTCCCCTTTTTCCCGCAGGGCTCCGGGCGGCCGTGACCCTGCTGGAGTCCGGGGGGGACCTCCAGCGCCCCGGGGGGGTCCCTGCGCCTCCTCTGCCGAGGGTCTGGGCTCGATTTCGGGAGTTATGGAATGGACTGGCTTCGCCAGAGGCCCGGGCAGACGCTGGAATGGGTCGCGGGGATCAGCAGCGGTGGTGGCACCACCAGATACTCCCCGTCAGTGCGGGGCCGGGTGACGATCTCCAGGGACAACGGGCAGAGCTCGGTGACACTGACCATGAACAGCCTCAGGGACGAGGATTCTGGAATCTATTTCTGTGCCAAATCTGGCAATGCTAACGCTGCTGATGGTGATGCTGGACGTGAGGAAGACGTCGGCCTTCCTCCCAAAACCCCAGCTCACGGCCGGCAGGAGGTGTGGCAGCTCATTTGAATATTCGGCGAGATCAGGCGTGGAATGGGTGGGTCGGGTCGTGTGGGTCTGTGGGGTAAATGCGGATTTAATTCTGGTTTTAGGGGATTAATCTAGATTTAAATCTGGATTTGTGGTGCCAGTTGTGTATTTAAACCTGGGTTTGTGGGGTCAATTGTGTATTTTAATTTGGGTTTATGGGGTCTGTTTGTATTTAAATCTGGGTTTATTGGGTCAATCTGCATTTAAACCTGGGTTTAGGGGGTCAGTGTGGATTTAAACCTGGGTTTGTGGGATCAATGTGATTTTAAACCTGGCCCTTGTCCTGACCAGGTGTGCCCGGGTCAGAGGAGACATCCCCCCGTGTGTCCCACCTGGAATAAGACAGCCCTGCTCTACAATCCCTGGATGTAACGTCCTGATCCCACCCCTCAGGGGACGCTGACCACGAACAGCCCCAAGGACGAGGATTCCGGCGCTGATTTCTGCCCCAAAATCCGCTCTCGGTCTCTGCTGGGATTTCATGTGTCACGTTTGTGGTGCTGCCTTTGGCGCTGCTGCTCCTGATCTGGGCGCTGCCGTCGGCCCCTTTGGCTCATGGTGGGGACAGAGGGGCCGGGGCTGGGCCAGGGGAGAGCTCTGGGGACAGCTGGGGACAGCTGGGGACAGCTGGGGAGACGGCCACGGGGGCGGGGACAAAACCATGAGCAGCATAAGCATTAGCAGCATAAACATCTTTGGCACAGAAATAGATTCCAGAATCCTCGTCCCTGAGGCTGTTCATGGTCAGTGTCACCGAGCTCTGCCCGTTGTCCCTGGAGATCGTCACCCGGCCCTTGAACGATGGCGCGTAGTAGGTGCTGCCACCATCACTTCTGATCGCCGCGATCCATTCCATCACCTGCCCGGGGCTCTGTCGGAGCCACTCCATTTGGTAATTCCCGAAATCGAACCCAGACCCTCGGCAGAGGAGGCGCAGGGACCCCCCGGGGGGCTGGAGGTCCCCCCCGGACTCCAGCAGGGTCACGGCCGCCCGGAGCCCTGCGGGAAAAAGGGGACATGGGGATGGGAAAAGATCAACCAGTGACCCAAAATCCTGTCCTCATCAAACACATGGAATTAAAATTAAATAAAAAAAATTAATTATTAATTTTTATTTTAAAAAAGCTGGGGTTTTTGTAATTGTGAATAATTAGCTTAAATACTGATCGTGACCCTGGTGGGCTCCAGGGGGCACCTCCAGCCCCCCGGGGGCTCCCTGCGCCTCCTCTGCCGAGGGTCCGGGTTCGATTTCGGGAGTTATGGAATGTTGTGGATCCGCCAGAGACCAGGGAAGGGGCTGGAATTCGTTGCCGGTATCCACAGGGACGGCAGATTCTGGCACGCGCCGTCCGTGTGGGACCGGTTCAGGATCTCCAGGGACAACGGGCAGAGCTCGGTGACACTGACCATGAACAGCCTCAGGGACGAGGATTCCGGCTCCTATTTCTGTGCCAAAAACTCTGGTGGTGCTGCTGC
>JACEWE010000172.1:16752-78548 GCA_014839755.1 Sylvia borin
AATTTGGGATTTTCGGCGCAATTTTGGGGCCTCTGAGGGAAATTTGGGGGGATTTTGGGGTTTTCGGGGCACTTTTGGGGCCTCCAATGGGATTTTGGGGAGATTTTGGGGGTTTGGGGGCCTCTGAGGGGATTTTGGGGGGGAAATTTGGGATTTGGGGGAGATTTTTGGGGTTTTTGGTGAAATTTTGGGGCAGTTTTAGGGGGAAATTTGGGATTTGGAGGGAGATTTTGGGGGTTTCGGCGCACTTTTGGGGCCTCTGAGGGGAATTTGGGGAGATTTTGGGGAGATTTTGTGGGTTTTGGGGCACTTTTGGGGCTCTGAGGAGATTTTGGGGCCTCTGAGGGGATTTTAGGGACGTTTTGGGATTTTCGGCTCAATTTTGGGGCCTGTGAGGGAAATTTGGGGGGATTTTGGGGAGATTTTTGGGGTTTTCATGGCAGTTTTGGGGCCTCTGAAGGGATTTTGGGGAGATTTTGGGGATTTTGGGGCCTCTGAGGGGATTTGGGGGGAAAATTTGGGATTTTGGGGAGATTTTGGGGTTCTCGGGGCACTTGGTGCCTCTGAGGGAAATTTGGGCTGATTTGGGGTTTTCGCCGCACTTTTGGGGCCTCCGAAGGGATTTTGGGACATTTTGGGGTTTTCGCCACACTTTTGGGGCCTCTGAGGGGATTTTTGGGACATTTTGGGGTTTTCGCCGCACTTTTGGGGCCTCCGAAGGGATTTTGTGGAGATTTTGGGATTTTCGGAGCAGTTTGGGGCGTCTGAAGGGATTTTGGGGGCCTCTGAGGGGAATTGGGGGGATTTTGGGACATTTTGGGGGATTTCGGGGCAGTTTTGGGGGCCTCTGAGGGAAATTTGGGGTGATTTTGGGGGCTTTTGGGGTTTTCAGGGTACTTTTGGGGCCTCCGAAGGGATTTGGGGGGCCTCTGAGGGGATTTTGGGGTGATTTCGGGAGATTTTTGGGGTTTTCGGGGCACTTTTGGGGCCTCTCAGGGGATTATTGGGACATTTTGGGATTTTCGGGGCAGTTTTGGGGCCTCTGAGGGGAATTTTGGGACATTTTGGGGTTTTGGGGCAGTTTTGGGGCTCTGAGGAGATTTTGGGGCCTCTGAGGGGAATTGGGGAGATTTTGGGGATATTTTGGGATTTTCGGGGCAGTTTTGAGGCTTCTGAGGGAATTTGGGGGAGATTTTGGGGTTTTCGGCGCACTTTTGGGGCCTCTGAGGGGAATTTGGGGAGATTTTGGGGGGTTTTGGGGTTTTCGGGGCAATTTTGAAGCCTCCGAAGGGATTTTGGGGGCCTCTGAGGAGAATTTGGGGCGATTTTTGGGGTTTTTTGGTGGCGACTCAGCGGCTCCGTGAGGGAATTTGTGGTGAGGGCTCGGGAGGGGGCGGGGCCTCTGCACCTCAGGACCAATCAGAGGCCGTCGCTGCCTGGCTTTAGCCCGCCCCCGAAGCCGCCTTTCCCGCCGGCTCCGCTGATTGGCTCCCCGCAGAGCAGCTCGGCCAATCAGAGCGCGTTGCTGGGCAGAGCGGGAGGGGGGAGGAGACCCCGCCCATTCCCTCCCGCGCTTTGCGCTGATTGGTTGCCGCCATTCCCTCTCGACCAATCAGCGCCGGCTTCTGAGTGAGGAGGCGGGAAAATGAGTCTCCGGGCATTTTTTTAATTATTATTTTTTATTCTTTTATTTCTTTTAAGATTATTTTTTTTATTTTTAAGATTAAAATAAATTATTTGGAATTTTTTATCCCTTTTCTGTTGTTTTTTTGAGGGGTTTGGGCTTGTTTTTGTTTCTTTAATCGGGATTTATTGGCGTTTTATCGAGTTTAATTGGGGTTAATTTCATGTAATTAATTTAATTTCAAGTAGCACACATTTATTTTAATTAAGATAAATTTATTTTTAATTATTCAATTTCCTTTTTTTAATTGTTCCGTATTTCTTTTCTTTTGTAGAATTTTGAGGGTTTATTAAATGAATTATCAGCAATTTCTTTAATTAATTTTATTTTATTTAATTCCTTTTTTATTTATTGCCTTGATTTAATTAATTTGCTTGAGTTAAATTATTTTCGCTTCTTTTATTTCGCCCGTTTCCTCTTTAATTTGCATCAATTTCCTGTCTCCGTTTCCTCCATTTTCTATTTAATTAATTTTATTTTGATTCTCTTAATTAAATTTTAATTATCCCGCCTCTTTAATTTCCTTTTATTCCGTTTTTTAATCCATTTTTATTTCCATTTATTAATTAAATTTATTCACGTCTTCATTCCTTTTATTTTATTTCATTTTTATTTCATTTCTTTTTTTATTTCCTTTAATTTCTCCCCGCTCTTTTTTAATGTTATAAAAATTAACGTTTATTTTTATTTCCATTTTTATTTATTTTATTTCTTTACTAATTTTTATTTATTTTATTTCTTCAGATTTTCGTCATAATTCCATTTATTTCCTTTTTTTTCCCCACTGCCAATTATTATTTTAATTCGCAAATTCCATCATCTAAATAAAATAATTTTTATATCAATTAATTAAAAATCATTTGTGTTAAACCAATTTTTAATTTCCTTTTATTTCTCATTGAGTTTAATTCTGATTCAATTTAATTTTTTTATTTCGCTTAAAGTACTAATAAATAAAAATATTAAATTAAATTAAATTGAATTAAATTATATTAAATTAAATTAAATTGAATTAAATTAATTACTTTATTTCGCATTTTATTTTATTACAAATATTTAATCTGTTTTATTGCAAATATTTAATTCCACTTAATTTAATTTAATTTCCTTTTATTTCACTCGATCACCAGAAAAGAGGCAAAAAAACCCCCAAAAATAACAAATAAAACCAAGAAAAAACATTTAAATTCTTTATTTTATTGCTGCAATAAGTGTTTATTAATAGTTAATTAAGCTTAATAAAATTTAATTAATTTTTATAGACGTTAATAAACGTTAATAGTGAAAGAATCCGGGAAAATATTAAAAGGAATTAAAAAAATTAATTAAAAATATTCTGCACAAAATAAAACCAGAGCTGTAAAAAATGTAATTAAAAAATGTAATTTAAAAATGTAATTAAAAATGTTATTAAAAATGTAATTAAAAATGTAATTAAAAATGTAATTAAAAACCGCAATTAAAAAATGTAATAAACCTCAAATAAGGAAAAAATCAATTAATGATAAAAGTAATTATTCGGTAAATAAAATGAAAATTGGCAATAAATGAATTAATTTCCCCGAAAAAACGCAATTAAAAATATTAAAAAATGAAATTAATCAAAAGGAATTCGATTAATCATCGGAGAAAAACAAAATATTCAAGGGAAGAAAATGAACTAATTAATTTATTAGTCAATTAGAAATATCAAATGAACTGAATTAAATTATTTTGAGTTATAAACGATGACATTAATAAATGTTAATTGAAATTATTTATAAAAATTAACCATTAAAATCACCAGAGATCGATCATTTTATTAATAGGATAAAATAACGAAATAAAATCAGAATTAATTAAGCAGATAAAATAATTAAAGTTGATAAATGATAATGGAAATTAATAAACAGAGGGAAAATAATAAATATCAAGATTAATTAATGAAATATAATGAAGATAAGAAATGAGATCAAGAAAAAATCTTCTCAATAAAAGGAAATTAATGATAATAAATATTAGTTATTAATGGCAATAAACAACAATGAAACAATTTTAACAGCGTAAATTAAACAAAATTAAGGCGATTAATTAAAATAATTAAAATACAGCCAATAAATGGCCCAAATCCGGAAAATTGACCAAAACTCGATTTAAAAAGGATCAAATAAATATTAAAAATTAAATTAATAGGAAATTAATCAAATTAGGTTCTTTCAGGCCTCAAGAAAACCCTTTAAATTATTATTAATAATAATAATTAATAATAATAAATAATGTTATTTAATATCGCTAATAATGATGAATGAGCCTGTAAATACCAATCAAAATGGAGGGGAATAATTAAAAATAATCAAAATTTAAAAATTAAATTAAAAAAAGAAACATAAGATAAAACAAATTAAATTAAATTAAATTAAATTAAATTAAATTAAATTAAAATTAAGGGAATCACCAAAATCCAGTAAATTGCCCAAACCCTGATTTTTTTGTTTTTAATCACAAAAAATTAATAAAAAATAATTGAAATTAATAGGAAATTAATAGGAAATTAATAGGAAATTAATAGGAAATTAATAAGAAATTAATAAGAAATTAATAAAATAAGACAAAACGAACCCAAACAATTTTTTTTTCTTCGTTGGCCTCAAAAACATTTAGAAAATCCTGTAAATAAAAATATTTAATAATAAAAATTAATATTAATAATAATAATTATTAATAAAGAAGAATTAAATTATAAACTTGGTAAAAATCAGAATTAAGGCAAATAATTGAAATAATTTTTAAGAAATAATTAGATTAAAATGATGAAAGGTCAAAGGAAAATGAAATTAAAAGGAAATAAAAGAATTCGGAAATAAAATGAAAATAGAGGAAATAAAATGAAATAAAACGTGAATTAAATAAAATAAAAATAAAGAAAATAATTCGTAAATTAAGTAAAATAAAAATAAATAAAGTACAGAAATTAAATAAATGAAATGAAATAAAACGTGAATTAAATAAAATAAAAATAAAGAAAATAATACGTAAATTAAATAAAAGTAAAATAAATAAAATACAGAAATTAAATAAAATTAAATAAAAGAATACGTAAATTAAATTAAATTAAACGAAATTAATTAAAATAAAATAATGCGTAAATTAAATTAAATTAAACAAAAGAAATGAAAATAAAATAACACGTAAATTGAATTTAATTAAATTAAACAAAAGAAATGAAAATAAAATAAGATATAAATTAAATTAATTTAAATTGAATAATCAAATAATAGGTCAATAAAATAAAACGTAAATTGAATTTCATTAAATTAAACAAAAGAAATGAAAATAAAATAGGATATAAATTAAATTAAATTAATCAAATAATAGGTCAATAAAATAAAATCGATTGAAATAAAATAGAAAAGAATAAAATCAAATAAAAAAACATAAAATAAAAATATAAAGTAAAATAAAATAAAAAATAAAATAAAAATAAAATATAAAATAAAATAAAGTAAAATAAAATAAAATAAAAATTAAAATAAAATAAAATAAAATAAAAAATAACATAAAATAAATAAAATAAAAATAAAAATATAAAAGAAAATAAAAATAAAATATAAAATAAAATGAAAATAAAATAAAATAAAAATAAAATAAAAATAAAATAAAATAATTAAATTAAATTAAAATAAAATGAAAAAAATGAAAATAAAATAAAAATAAAATATAAATAAAATAAAATAAAATAAAAATTAAGATAAAATAAAATAAAATAAAAAATATAAAATAAAATCAATAAAATAAAATAAAAAATTAAATTAAATTAAATTAAAATGAAAATAAAATAAAATAAAAATAAAATAAAAATAAAATAAAATAATTAAATTAAATTAAAATAAAATGAAAAAAATGAAAATAAAATAAAAATAAAATATAAATAAAATAAAATAAAATAAAAATTAAGATAAAATAAAATAAAATAAAAAATATAAAATAAAATCAATAAAATAAAATAAAAAATTAAATTAAATTAAATTAAAATGAAAATAAAATAAAATAAAATAAAATGCCCCCAAAATCCCCCAAAATTACCAAAACTCCATTAAAAAAAATCACCAAAAAATTAATTGAAAAAAACCCTCATTAAAAAATCAAGCCCCAATTAATCAACTCCTCCCCAAACGAACCCCAAAATTAAAAACCTCCTCAAAATTTCGATTTTTATTTGGTTTTTTTTTCTCTTTTTCGGCCCCTTTTTGGGACTTCCCCCAAAAAAACTCCCGGAAATGCCCAAAAAAGGCCTTTTTAACCCCAAACTTTCACTTTCGCTGCAGCTGCGGCTCTCGGCGAGCGCCTTCGCTAATTGGGTGGGGGTTAATTAGCGTTATTAGGGCGATTAATTAGAGTTATTAGCGCCGATCATTGGGTATAAAGCACGATTTTTAAACCCCTCCCCCCTCGCTGAAATTAATTATTGTTAATTAATGGAGAAGGATTGGAAACTAGTGAGTAATTGAAATGATGATTTTATTAATAATTAATAACATTTTATAATAATTTAATAAAATTATTGTTAATGGAGAATTATTGATAACAATTAATTATGTTTTAATAATAATTCAATAAAATTATTGATAATCAATGGAGAATTATTGAAAGCCATTGAGTAATTGAAATGATGATTTTATTAATAATTAATAACATTTTATTAATAATTTAATAAAATTATGGTTAATCAATGGAGAATTATTGAAAGCCACTGAATAATTGAAATGATGATTTTATTAATAATTAATAACATTTTAAAAATGATTGAATAAAATTATTGTTGATTAATGGAGAATTATTTATAACAATTAATAAACTTTTAATAATAATTTAATAAAAATATTGTTAATTAATGGATAAATTATTGAAAGCCATTGAATAATTGAAATGATGATTTTAATAATAAAAATTAATAACATTTTAATAATGATTTAATAAAATTATTGTTAATAAATGGAGAATTATTGGAAACTAGCGAGTAATTGAAATGATGATTTTATTAATAACAATAATTAACAATAATAATTGAATAAAATTATTGTTAATGGAGAATTACTGGAAACTAGTGAGTAATTGAAATGATGATTTTATTAATAATTATTAACATTTAAATAATAATTGAAAAAATTATTGTTAATCAATGGAGAATTATTGAAAGCTCCTCAGTAATTGAAATGATGATTTTATTAAAAATTAATAGCATTTTAATAATAATTTAATAAAATTATTGTTAATTAATGGATAAATTATTAAAAGCTATTGAGTAATTGAAATGATGACTTTATTAATAACAATTAATAAGATTTTAATAATAATTGAACAAAATTATTGTTAATCAATGGAGGATTATTGGAAACTGTTGAGTAATTGAAATGATGAATTTTATTAATAACAATTAATAACATTTTTTTAACTTTTGGTCAAAATTCCAACTCTGGGCCCCAAATTCCCACTCGTGGCACAGAGTCACAGTTACAACCCCAAATCTGCCCCATGGCCCCAAATCTGCCCCATGGGCCCCAAATCTGCCCCATGGGCCCCAAATCTGCCCCATCGGCCCCAAATCTGCCCCATCGACCCCAAATCTGCCCCATGGGCCCAAATCTGCCCCATGGGCCCAAATCTGCCCCATCGACCCCAAATCTGCCCCATGGCCCCAAATCTGCCCCATGGGCCCCAAATCTGCCCCATGGGCCCAAATCTGCCCCATCGACCCCAAATCTGCCCCATGGCCCCAAATCTGCCCCATCGACCCCAAATGTGCCCCATGGGCCCCAAATCTGCCCCATGGGCCCCAAATCTGCCCCATCGACCCCAAATCTGCCCCATGGGCCCCAAATCTGCCCCATGGGCCCCAAATCTGCCCCATGGCCCCAAATCTGCCCCATTGGCCCCAAATCTGCCCCATGGGCCCCAAATCTGCCCCATGGCCCCAAATGTGCCCCATGGGCCCCAAATCTGCCCCATGGGCCCCAAATCTGCCCCATGGGCCCAAATCTGCCCCATCGACCCCAAATCTGCCCCATGGGCCCCAAATCTGCCCCATGGCCCCAAATCTGCCCCATGGGCCCCAAATGTGCCCCATGGGCCCCAAATCTGCCCCATGGGCCCCAAATCTGCCCCATCGACCCCAAATCTGCCCCATGGCCCCAAATCTGCCCCATGGGCCCCAAATCTGCCCCATGGCCCCCAAATCTGCCCCATGGGCCCCAAATCTGCCCCATGGGCCCCAAATGTGCCCCATGGGCCCCAAATCTGCCCCATGGCCCCAAATCTGCCCCATGGGCCCCAAATCTGCCCCATGGCCCCAAATCTGCCCCATGGCCCCAAATCTGCCCCATGGGCCCCAAATCTGCCCCATGGCCCCAAATCTGCCCCATGGGCCCAAATCTGCCCCATGGGCCCCAAATCTGCCCCATGGGCCCAAATCTGCCCCATGGGCCCCAAATCTGCCCCATCGGCCCCAAATCTGCCCCATGGGCCCCAAATCTGCCCCGTGGGCCCCAAATCTGCCCCATCGACCCCAAATCTGCCCCATCGGCCCCAAATCTGCCCCATGGGCCCCAAATCTGCCCCATGGGCCCAAATCTGCCCCATGGGCCCCAAATCTGCCCCATGGGCCCCAAATCTGCCCCATGGGCCCAAATCTGCCCCATGGGCCCCAAATCTGCCCCATGGGCCCAAATCTGCCCCATGGCCCCAAATCTGCCCCATGGGCCCAAATCTGCCCCATGGGCCCCAAATCTGCCCCATGGGCCCCAAATCTGCCCCATGGCCCAAATCTGCCCCATCGACCCCAAATCTGCCCCATGGGCCCCAAATCTGCCCCATGGCCCCAAATCTGCCCCAAGGGCCCCAAATCTGCCCCATGGGCCCCAAATCTGCCCCATGGACCCCAAATCTGCCCCATGGCCCCAAATCTGCCCCATGGCCCCAAATCTGCCCCATGGGCCCCAAATCTGCCCCATGGACCCCAAATCTGCCCCATGGGCCCAAATCTCGGCCCTTTGCACAAGGTTTTATCCAACTCGGGTGAGACCCGGAGCCGGTGGCTGAGGTTTGGGGCCAACGGTTGAGATTTTGGGGCTGAACCAGTTTTGGGTTGGGACTCGGGGACAATAATGGGGTCAAGGCGTGGGGTTTGGGGGATGGGTCTGGGGACAGGTGGTGACACGGCCATTGGAGGCGGAGCAAAACCCACCAACAGCCGCAATACCAGCGGCGCCATCGCCGTAAGAACCGGAATTTTTGGCACAGAAATAGGAGCCGGAATCCTCGTCCCTGAGGCTGTTCATGGTCAGTGTCACCGAGCTCTGCCCGTTGTCCCTGGTCATTGTCACCCGGCCCGTGAAGGACGTTGGGTACCAAGTGGTGTCACCGTCACCGTTGATCCCCGCGATCCATTCCAGCGCCTTCCCGGGGCTCTGGCGTAGCCAATACATCCCAAAATGCCCGAAATCGAACCCGGACCCTCGGCAGAGGAGGCGCAGGGACCCCCCGGGGGGCTGGAGGTCCCCCCCGGACTCCAGCAGGGTCACGGCCGCCCGGAGCCCTGCGGGAAAAAGGGGACATGGGGATGGGAAAAGATCAAGCCAGTGACCAAAAATTCTGACAAAATCAAATCCAAGGCATTGAAAATTAAATAGAAAAAATAAATTAATTATTATTATTTATTATAAATAAATTTTGGATTTTCCTTATTATGCACAACTATCTTAAATAATGATCCTGACCCTGCTGGAGTCCGGAGGGTCCCTGACTCTGCTCTGCCGCGCCTCTGGGTTTGATTTTGGACAATTTGGGATGGGCTGGATGCGCCAGAGACCCGGGCAGGGGCTGGAATTCATCGCAAGGATCCACAGCAACGGTGCCAGCACCGACTACGCTCCGTCCGTCAAGGGCCGGGTGACGATCTCCAGGGACAACGGGCAGAGCTCGGTGACACTGACCATGAACAGCCTCAGGGACGAGGATTCTGGAATCTATTTCTGTGCCAAATCTCCTGATGGTTATGCTGTTTATGCTGCTCCTGGTGGTGGTTGTGGTGCTGATGTTGGTTATGGTGGTTTTGTCACGTCCCCAATCATTGGGTCCCCCCGCCCCAGACCCTACCCCCAAACCCCAACCCCTGACCCCGTTCCTGCCCCTTTACCCCAACCCTGAACTGGTCCTGCCCCAAATCTCCCCCTCTGACCCCTGACCTCATCTCTCAGCCCCAAGCCCCGCCCCTCGGGGCCCATTTTTGGGGCAAACCCTCAGGATTTGGGGCCCAGGGCCAAGGTTTGGTGCCGGTGGTGGAGATTTGGGGCTGCCCCCGGGGGATGTTCAGGCCGAGGGTCACAACATCAACCATCAGCCCCGGGCCTGAGCTGAGCCTGGCCCAGGGTGGGGACAGAGGGGACAAGGCTGGGCCGGGGGGGGGCTCTGGGGACAGCTGGGGACAGCTGGGGACACTGAGATGGGGGCGGGACCAATACCAATAGCGTCATTATAACTATTCTTGGCACAGAAATAGGAGCCGGAATCCTCGTCCCTGAGGCTGTTCATGGTCAGTGTCACCGAGCTCTGCCCGTTGTCCCTGGAGATCGTCACCCGGCCCTTGACTGATGGTGCATAGAAGGCGCTGCCACTGCCGGTGATCCCCGCGATCCATTCCAGCCCCTTCCCGGGGCTCTGGCGCGTCCAGGCCATGGAGGTACTCCCGAAATCGAACCCGGACCCTCGGCAGAGGAGGCGCAGGGACCCCCCGGGGGGCTGGAGGTCCCCCCCGGACTCCAGCAGGGTCACGGCCGCCCGGAGCCCTGCGGGAAAAAGGGGACATGGGGATGGGAAAAGATCAAACAATGACCCAAAATTCTGACAAAAGCAAACCCTTGGCGTAAAAAATTAAATAGAAAAAGAAATTTATTATTATTTTTTATTATAATAAAATTTTGGATTTTGTTATTATGCAGAATTATCTTAAATAATGATCCTGACCCTGCTGGAGTCCGGGGGGGACCTCCAGCCCCCCGGGGGGTCCCTGCGCCTCCTCTGCCGAGGGTCCGGGTTCGATTTCGAGAATTTTGGGATGGGCTGGTATCGACAGAGACCCGGGCAGGGGCTGGAATACGTCGCAGAGATCAACAAGGATGGTGGCAGCACCTGGTACGCGCCATCGCTCAAGGGCCGGGTGACGATCTCCAGGGACAACGGGCAGAGCTCGGTGACACTGACCATGAACAGCCTCAGGGACGAGGATTCTGGAGTCTATTTCTGTGCCAAACCTGCTCGTACTGGTTGGTATGCTGGTGCTGCTGCTTATGATTTTGGCCCCATCCCCGTCTCAGTGTCCCCAGCTGTCCCCAGCTGTCCCCAGCTGTCCCCACAGCCCAGACCCTTCCCCCAGAGCTCAGCCCTTGCCCCAGTCTCTCCCCATTGGCTGCAGCCCTGCACCGCTCCTGCCCCACATCCTCCGCTCCTGCCCCACACCCTCAGCTCCTGCCCCACACCCTCAGCTCCTGCCCCAATTGGGGCCCTTTGGGCTCCTGAGTGACCCTCGGCGCTCTGACCCAGGCCTGGCCCGGAACTCGCCCAACTCTCCCCAAATCTCCGCTGCCGGCACGGAGCAGCCGCCACCAACACCAATCCCCGGGCTCGGCCCCGGTCCCCAATGTCCCCCCAAACCGGGACCACGGGCCCCAAATCTCGGCCCTCGGGGCGACCTTGGGAAGGACAAAGGGGAGATTTGGGGTCGGGAGCCGTGGTTTGGGGCCAGCGGGTGGGAACTGGGATGGGCCAGGGCAAGGGTGGGATGGAGGGTCAAGGGCGGGGTCAGGGGGCGGGGTCTGTGGGAGGGGGCGGGGCTTCGGGGAAAGCTGTGGACACAGAGATGGGACGGTGCCTAAACCATCATAACCAAAGCCATGTCCCTAACCAGGAGCAGCATCAGCACAACAACTAGCAGTGGATTTGGCACAGAAATAGGAGCCGGAATCCTCGTCCCTGAGGCTGTTCATGGTCAGTGTCACCGAGCTCTGCCCGTTGTCCCTGGAGATCGTCACCCGGCCCTTGAGCGACGGCGCGTAGAAGGTGCTGCCACCATTGCTGCTGATACTGGCAACGTATTCCAGCGCATTCCCTGGTTTCTGACGAATCCAGAACATCTCGAATTTCCCGAAATCGAACCCGGACCCTCGGCAGAGGAGGCGCAGGGACCCCCCGGGGGGCTGGAGGTCCCCCCCGGACTCCAGCAGGGTCACGGCCGCCCGGAGCCCTGCGGGAAAAAGGGGACATGGGGATGGGAAAAGATCAAACATTGAACCAGAATCCTGACCAAATCAAACCCTTGGCGTTAAAAATTAAATTGAAAACAGATTTAATTATTACTTTTTATTATAATAAAATTTTGGATTTTCTTTATTATGCATAATTATTTTAAATAATGATCCTGACCCTGCTGGAGTCCGGGGGGGACCTCCAGCCCCCCGGGGGGGTCCCTGTGCCTCCTCTGCCGCGCCTCCGGGTTCAATTTCGGGAGTTACGGGTTTGACTGGGTTCGGCAGAGCCCCGGGAAGGGGCTGGAATACGTCGCCGGGATGAACAGTTTTGGCAGCACCTGGTACCCGCCATCGCTCAGTGGCCGGGTGACGATCTCCAGGGACAACGGGCAGAGCTCGGTGACACTGACCATCAACAGCCTCAGCGACGAGGATTCCGGCTCCTATTTCTGCACCAGAAATAAAAATGGTGACAATCACGGCAGTGGGCATAGTGCGGGTCGGGGCGTCGCCGCTCCTGTTTATGGGTTGGGCCCTGTCCCCGTGCCCCAGATCGTTCCTCCCAACGCTCAGGCCAATGTTTGACCTTTGTCTCAGCCCTTGGCGCCAAATCCAGAATGTTCTCACCCTGAGCTCAACCTCGTCCTTCGGATCCCAAACATTTCCTTCCAGACTTCCCCGCTTCTGCCGCAAATTCCAACTCCTTTCACCGCGTCACAGCCCTGGACCCAAATCTGCCCCATGGGCCCCAAATCTGCCCCATGGGCCCCAAATCTGCCCCGTGGGCCCCAAATCTGCCCCATGGGCCCCAAATCTGCCCCAGGGGCCCCAAATCTGCCCCGTGGGCCCCAAATCTGCCCCATGGGCCCCAAATCTCGGCCGTTTGCACAAAGTTTTGGGGAACTCGGGTGAGACCCGGAGCCACCAGCTGAGGATGGGGGCCAGGAGCTGGGGATGTGGGGCAGGAGCTGAGGGTGTGGGGCAGGAGCTGAGGGTGTGGGGCAGGAGCTGAGGGTGTGGGGCAGGAGCTGAGGGTGTGGGGCAGGAGCGGTGCAGGGCTGCAGCCAACGGGGAGAGACTGGGGCAAGGGCTGAGCTTTGGGGGAAGGGTCTGGGCTGTGGGGACAGCTGGGGACAGCTGGGGACACTGAGACGGGGATGGGGCCACCAACGGCATCGTCACCATGAGCAGCAGCAGCCCAACCACCAGAAGCATCTTTGGCACAGAAATAGATTCCAGAATCCTCGTCCCTGAGGCTGTTCATGGTCAGTGTCACCGAGCTCTGCCCGTTGTCCCTGGAGATCGCCACCCGGCCCTTGAATGATGGCGCGTAGTAGGTGCTGGAACCATCGCTTCTGATTGCCGCGATCCATTCCAGCGCCTGCCCGGGCTTTTGGCGAACCCAGTACATGGAATAACTCCCAAAATCGAACCCGGACCCTCGGCAGAGGAGGCGCAGGGACCCCCCGGGGGGCTGGAGGTCCCCCCCGGACTCCAGCAGGGTCACGGCCGCCCGGAGCCCTGCGGGAAAAAGGGGACATGGGGATGGGAAGAGATCAAACCTTGGACCCAAAATCCTGACCAAATCAAATCCTTGGCGTTAAAAATTAAATAGAAAAAAAAAATTATTTTTTTGTTATAGTAAAATTTTAAATTAGGAATATTCAGCTTAAATAATGATCCTGACCCTGCTGGAGTCCAGGGCGAACCTCCAGGCCCCCGGGGGGTCCCTGCGCCTCCTCTGCCGCGCCTCCGGGTTCAATTTCGGGAGTTATGGAATGTTCTGGATCCGCCAGAGCCCCGGGAAGGGGCTGGAAGTGGTTGCGGGCATTGACAGCGATAGATACACCAGATACCCGCCATCGTTCAGTGGCCGGGTGACGATCTCCAGGGACAACGGGCAGAGCTCGGTGACACTGACCATGAACAGCCTCAGGGACGAGGATTCCGGCTCCTATTTCTGCGGGAAATCAGCTTATACTGGTGCTTACTATGCTGGTTGTATTTTTGGCCTCTCCCCCAGGGTCGTGTCCCCATCTGTCCCCATCTGTCCCCAACTGTCCCCATCAGTCCCCATCTGTCCCCATCTGTCCCCCGTGTCCCCAGCTGTCCCCAGCTGTCCCCAGCTGTCCCCATCTGTCCCCAGCTGTCCCCAGCCCCTGTGTCTCAGCTCACCCCCAGCTCTGTGCCCGGGGAAAAGCCGCAGCCCCCCTCGGAATGCCGAAGCGCGGGGCCGGGGGACACCCAAAGGCCGTGTCCCAGGCAGAAGCTGTCCCGCCGTCCCTCGGAGAGGCGGCAGCGAGGGAAGGGCCCGGCACAGGGACGGCGACAGCGCCTTGGGCACCGGGAAAAGTCGGGGGGACGCCGCGGGGAAAGCGGGGCGCGGGCGGCGGCCGCGCCAGGGGCAGGGAGAGGATGGAGAAACCCGCTCCGGGAGCCCGGGACGGGCCCAGAACGGGCCGGGAGAGGCAGGAGGAGGCGCGGGGCTCCTTCTGAGGCACGGCAGGGCTCCGGGGGGGAGCCGCAAAGTCGATTTTGGGGGGCCCGGGAGGAAACCGCGGCTTCCGTCGGGGTGAAAACCGCCGGCGGCGCCGGGCGCACGGGGAACGATTTTAACGTTTGATCCCGAGAGCAGCAGACGCGTCTCCGCCGGGAGAAATGGAATTACACACGGTCGGCAGCTCGCCGGGCCCCGGGAACCGTGAGCCGAGGCGGATTTTGGGGTCCGCAGACGGAAAGTTTGCGTCCAAACGTCTCTGTCCCAAGGCTTTGATTTCCTGCGGGGTCGGCATCGATTCGCCCCAAAGGCGGCCCCTCGGCCTCGGCTCCCCGTGTCCTCGTCGGCTGAGCTGCTGCATCTTTTCTGCTCTCGGGCTGTTTCGGTTTCGGCAGCTGCCGAGGTCTCGGCTGCTCCTGTTTCGGGCCTGAATTTTCAGTTCCTAAAAACCCTTTTTGGCTTTTAGTGTTTCCCACAGGGAGCGTTTCTCCAAGGCTTTGATGGATTCGGCCCCAAATCTGTTCGCTAAAGTCCATCTTAAGGGTCAGTGCTGGACACGGGGGAGGGCACGGGGAAAAGGGGAGATGGGGATGGGAAAAGCTCAACCAATGAACAAAAATCCTGACTGCTGGCCTAAAAATAATACCTTGGATTTGAAAATTAAATATAATAATAATAACTTTTAAATTTTTACTAGAATATATTATTTTATTTGTTAAATATTAATGATTAGGTTAAACAACTAGCCCATTCTCCTGCTGGCCCTGCCAGGTGTGTCCCGGCGCCTCCGGAGCGCCACGCCCACCCCGGGACACGCCCGGATCCGGCGCCTCATCCCCATGTCCCCTTTTTCCCGCAGGGCTCCGGGCGGCCGTGACCCTGCTGGAGTCCGGGGGGGACCTCCAGCCCCCCGGGGGGTCCCTGCGCCTCCTCTGCCGCGCCTCCGGGTTCAATTTCGGGAGTAGCTCCATGGCCTGGACGCGCCAGAGCCCCGGGAAGGGGCTGGAATGGATCGCGGGGATCACCGGCAGTGGCAGCGCCTACTATGCACCGTCACTCAGGGGCTGGGTGACGATCTCCAGGGACAACGGGCAGAGCTCGGTGACACTGACCATGAACAGCCTCAGGGACGAGGATTCCGGCTCCTATTTCTGTGCCAAGGGTAGTTATAATGGTGCTAATCGTATTGGTCCCGCCCCCATCTCAGTGTCCCCAGCTGTCCCCAGCTGTCCCCAGAGCCCCCCCCCGGCCCAGCCTTGTCCCCTCTGTCCCCACCCTGGGCCAGGCTCAGCTCAGGCCCGGGGCTGATGGTTGATGTTGTGACCCTCGGCCTGAACATCCCCCGGGGGCAGCCCCAAATCTCCACCACCGGCACCAAACCTTGGCCCAGGGCCCCAAATCCTGAGGGTTTGCCCCAAAAATGGGCCCCGAGGGGCGGGGCTTGGGGCTGAGAGATGAGGTCAGGGGTCAGTGGGGGAGATTTGGGGCAAAACCAGTTCAGGGTTGGGGTAAAGGGGCAGGAACGGGGTCAGGGGTTGGGGTTTGGGGGAAGAGTCTGGGGCAGAGGGACAGGTGGGGACACGGGATGGGGACAGCGCCAAAACCGTCACCAGAGCAGCGCCAGCCCAACCAGCACGAGCAGCAGCGTTAGGTTTGGCAGATTTGGCACAGAAATAGGAGCCGGAATCCTCGTCCCTGAGGCTGTTCATGGTCAGTGTCACCGAGCTCTGCCCGTTGTCCCTGGAGATCGTCACCCGATCTTCCATGGATGGCACGTAGTAGGCGGTGCCGTTGGTGTTGATGAACGCGACAAATTCCAGCCCCTTCCCGGGTCTCTGTCGAACCCACTCCATCCCATAACTTACGAAATCGAACCCGGAGGCGCGGCAGAGGAGGCGCAGGGACCCCCCGGGGGGCTGGAGGTGCCTTCGGACGCAAAAATTTGAAAGAATTCTAAAAATATATTAGTATAATAATTACTAATTAAATATTATTTTCAAATTTAATATTTTACTCTGAGAGTTTAATTTAATAAGATCAACAGTCAGGATTTTGGGTCAGTGGTTTGATCTTTTCCCATCCCCATGTCCCCTTTTTCCCGCAGGGCTCCGGGCGGCCGTGACCCTGCTGGAGTCTGGGGGGGACCTCCAGCCCCCCGGGGGGTCCCTGCGCCTCCTCTGCCGAGGGTCCGGGTTCGATTCCGGGAATTCCGCAATGTACTGGATCCGCCAGAGCCCCGGGAAGGGGCTGGAATACGTTGCAGGGATGCACAACAGTGGCAGCACCTACTACGCGCCATCCCTGAAGGGCCGGGTGACAATGACCAGGGACAACGGGCAGAGCTCGGTGACACTGACCATGAACAGCCTCAGGGACGAGGATTCTGGAATCTATTTCTGTGGCAAATCTGCTTATTCTAGTTGGGGTGAAGCTGCTGGTGCTATTGGTGATGGTGGCCCTCGTAGCCCCGCCCCCATCTCAGTGTCCCCAGCTGTCCCCAGCTGTCCCCAGCTGTCCCCACAGCCCAGACCCTGCCCCCAGACCCCAGCCCCTGGCCCAGCTCTCGGCCCTTTCCCCCAGATCTCCCCCGGCTTCACCAGCACCAACCAGTTCCCCAAACCCTCGATTGGTTCTGCCCCGAAACTCAACGGCTTTGGCCCCAAATCTCCGCCATTTTACCCCAAATCTGCACTTTGGGCTCAGAGCCGCAGCCCCTGACCCAAACCTCGACCTCTGACCCCAAACCTCGACCGCTGACCCCAAACCTCGACCTCTGACCCCAAACCTCGGCCCTTTGGGCACTTTTGGGGCTCAGGGGGAGATTTGGGGCCAAGAGTTGAGTTTGGGGCCAGACCCCGGCCAGGGTTTGGGGTCACTGGGCAGCGCCGGTGCCGAGGGAGGAGATGTGGGACAAAGGGTCAGGGACGGGTCAGTGAGGGCTGGGGGAAGGGTCTGGGACATGGGGGGCAGCGGGGACACAGGGACAGGGCCAAAACCCCAAAATATTCCAAACCAGCCAATAAAACCAACATTAACACCACCATCAGCAGCAGATTTGGCGCAGAAATAGGAGCCGGAATCCTCGTCCCTGAGGCTGTTCATGGTCAGTGTCACCGAGCTCTGAGCCTTGTCCTCGGCCATCGTGAACCGACCTTTGACTGACGCCGCGTAGAAAATATTTCCACTTTTGCGGCTGATCCCTGCCACCGCTTCCAGCCCCTTCCCGGGGCTCTGGCGAGTCCAGAACATCGCGGAACTCCCGAAATCGAACCCGGAGGCGCGGCAGAGGAGGTGCAGGGACCCCCCGGGGGGCTGGAGGTGCCCCCTGGAGCCCACCAGGGTCACGATCAATATTTAAGCTAATTATTCACAATTACAAAAAACCCCACCTTTTTTAAAATAATAATTAATAATTAATTTTTTTTATTTAATTTTAATTCCGTGTGTTTGATGAGGACAGGATTTTGGGTCAGTGGTTGATCTTTTCCCATCCCCATGTCCCCTTTTTCCCGCAGGGCTCCGGGCGGCCGTGACCCTGCTGGAGTCCGGGGGGGACCTCCAGCCCCCCGGGGGGTCCCTGCGCCTCCTCTGCCGAGGGTCTGGGTTCGATTTCGCGGATAAAGGAATGACGTGGATCCGTCAGAGCCCCGGGAAGGGGCTGGAATTCGTTGCACATATCAACAGCGATGGCACCACCAGATACGCGCCGTCGGTCAAGGGCCGGTTCACGATCTCCAGGGACAACGGGCAGAGCTCGGTGACACTGACCATGAACAGCCTCAGGGACGAGGATTCCGGCTCCTATTTCTGTGGGAAATCCTATAATACTGGTGGTGCTGCTGCTGCTCTGGTGGAATCCCAGAAGGTTTGAATTTGGGACTTTAGTGCCCAGTGACACACCTGAGTGAAGATGGAGGATGTGGGCTGCTGTTCTTGTCCTTCCCCTTCACCTTCTTCTTCCTTCTTCTCTACAGATTTGAATCTTTTTTTCCAATTGGCCATGGGGACGGGGACAAAACCACGAGCGGCTGCAATACCAACAGCGCTATCGGCGTAAATATCAGCGGATTTGGTGCAGAAATAGGAGCCGGAATCCTCGGCCTGGAGGTTCTTCATGGTCAGTGTCACCGAGCTCCGCCCGTCGTCCCTGGAGATCGTGGCCCGGCCCTTGAACGACGGCCCGTAGCTGATCCACTGGCTGCCCTTGCTGATCCCGAGGATGAGCTCCGGCCCCTTCCCGGGTCTCTGCCGGTGCCAGTGCATTCCTTTACCCGCGAAATCGAACCCGGACCCTCGGCAGAGGAGGCGCAGGGACCCCCCGGGGGGCTGGAGGTCCCCCCCGGACTCCAGCAGGGTCACGGCCGCCCGGAGCCCTGCGGGAAAAAGGGGACATGGGGATGGGAAAAGATCAAACCTTGGACACAAAATTCTGACAAAATCAAATCCTTGGCGTTAAAAATTAAATAGAAAAAAAAAATTCTTTTTTTATTACAGTAAATTTTAAAATTATGAATAATCAGCTTAAATAATGATCCTGACCCTGCTGGAGTCCGGGGAGGACCTCCACCCCCCCGGGGGGTCCCTGCGCCTCCTCTGCCGCGCCTCCGGGTTCGATTTTGGGAAATTTGGGATGGGCTGGATCCGGCAGATCCCCGGGAAGACGCTGGAGTGGGTCGCCTACATCAACACTGGTGGTGGCACCTGGTACCCGCCATGGCTCAGGGGCCGGGTGACGATCTCCAGGGACAATGGGCAGAGCTCGGTGACACTGACCATGAACAGCCTCAGGGACGAGGATTCCGGCTCCTATTTCTGTGCCAAATCTGCTGATGGTTATGCCAATGCTGGCCATGCTGGTGGTGGTGATGTCGGTTTTGGCCCCGCCCACATCTCTCAGTCCCCAGGTGTCCCCAAAGCCCAGACCCTTCCCCAGATCTGAACCCCTGACCCCAATCCTAACCCTTGACCCCGTGTCCTGGCCCCGGGCCCAACGCTGACCTTTGGGGCGGAGTTTAAAGAACAGATTTGGGGCCGAATCCATCAAAGCCTTGGAGAAACGCTCCCTGTGGGAAACACTAAAAGCCAAAAAGGGTTTTTAGGAACTGAAAATTCAGGCCCGAAACAGGAGCAGCCGAGACCTCGGCAGCTGCCGAAACTGAAACAGCCCGAGAGCAGAAAAGATGCAGCAGCTCAGCCAACGAGGACACGGGGAGCCGAGGCCGAGGGGCCGCCTTTGGGGCGAATCGATGCCGACCCCGCAGGAAATCAAAGCCCCAGGGGACAGCAGAAGGGCTCGGGGTCAATGGGGCTGCTGGGAGCCGTTCATGGGCAGACACACCAACAGACACGGTTCGGAACAGGCGTCCGCGGGCGGGAATTGATCGGCCACAGCCGCTGTCTGCGCGCTTCGGCCGTTCGTCATTGACCGGGAAAAACATTGGAAGGTGCTTTGGGGCAGAGACGTTTGGACGCAAACTTTCCGTCTGCGGGCCCCAAAATCCGCCTCGGCTCACGGTTCCCGGGGCCCGGCGAGCTGCCGACCGCGTGTAATTCCATTTCTCCCGGCGGAGACGCGTCTGCTGCTCTCGGGATCAAACGTTAAAATCGTTCCCCGTGCGCCCGGCGCCGCCGGCGGTTTTCACCCCGACGGAAGCCGCGGTTTCCTCCCGGGCCCCCCAAAATCGACTTTGCGGCTCCCCCCCGGAGCCCTGCCGTGCCTCAGAAGGAGCCCCGCGCCTCCTCCTGCCTCTCCCGGCCCGTTCTGGGCCCGTCCCGGGCTCCCGGAGCGGGTTTCTCCATCCTCTCCCTGCCCCTGGCGCGGCCGCCGCCCGCGCCCCGCTTTCCCCGCGGCGTCCCCCCGACTTTTCCCGGTGCCCAAGGCGCTGTCGCCGTCCCTGTGCCGGGCCCTTCCCTCGCTGCCGCCTCTCCGAGGGACGGCGGGACAGCTTCTGCCTGGGACACGGCCTTTGGGTGTCCCCCGGCCCCGCGCTTCGGCATTCCGAGGGGGGCTGCGGCTTTTCCCCGGGCACAGAGCTGGGGGTGAGCTGAGACACAGGGGCTGGGGACAGCTGGGGACAGCTGGGGACAGCTGGGGAGAGCTGGGGACAGATGGGGACAGATGGGGACAGATGGGGACACATGGGGACAGCTGGGGACAGATGGGGACAAACCCAGGAGCAGCATAGGCAACTTTTTCCCAACCAGTACCAGTAGAGGAAGATTTGGCACAGAAATAGGAGCCGGAATCCTCGTCCCTGAGGCTGTTCACGGTCAGTGTCACCGAGCTCTGCCCGTTGTCCCTGGAGATCGTCACCCGGCCCTTGAGTGACGGGGCGTACGCGGTGCTGCCACCGCTGCTCCTGATCCCAGCGATCCATTCCAGCGCCTGCCCGGGGCTCTGGCGGATCCAATACAGGGTGGAACTCCCAAAATCAAACCCAGACCCTCGGCAGAGGAGGCACAGGGACCCCCGGGGGAATGGATGCCCCACCCTGATTCCAGCAGGGGCACGGACACCCTTGGAGTTAAAAGTTGAACTGAAAAATTACGGTTATTATTGATTGCTCTAGAAATACACGGTTTAAATTTTTTATTCCTAAGAGGTAAATAATAAAACCCATTCTCCTGCTGGCCCTGCCAGGTGTGTCCCGGTGCCTCCGGAGCGCCACGCCCACCCGGGACACGCCCGGATCCGGCGCCTCATCCCCATGTCCCCTTTTTCCCGCAGGGCTCCGGGCGGCCGTGACCCTGCTGGAGTCCGGGGGGGACCTCCAGCCCCCCGGGGGGTCCCTGCGCCTCCTCTGCCGCGCCTCCGGGTTCGATTTCGGGAGTAGCTCCATGGCCTGGACGCGCCAGAGACCCGGGAAGGGGCTGGAATGGATCGCGGGGATCAAAAACGATGGCACCAGCAGATACCCGCCATCGTTCAGTGGCCGGGTGACGATCTCCAGGGACAACGGGCAGAGCTCGGTGACACTGACCATGAACAGCCTCAGGGACGAGGATTCTGGAATCTATTTCTGTGCCAAATCTCCTGATGGTTATGCTGTTTATGCTGCTCCTGGTGGTGGTTGTGGTGCTGATGTTGGTTATGGTGGTTTTGTCACGTCCCCAATCATTGGGTCCCCCTGCCCCAGACCCTTCCCCCAAACCCCAACCCCTGACCCCGTTCCTGCCCCTTTACCCCAACCCTGAACTGGTTCTGCCCCAAATCTCCCCCACTGACCGCTGACCTCATCTCTCAGCCCCAAGCCCCGCCCCTCGGGGCCCATTTTTGGGGCAAACCCTCAGGATTTGGGGCCCGTGGCCAAGGTTTGGTGCCGGTGGTGGAGATTTGGGGCTGCCCCCGGGGGATGTTCAGGCCGAGGGTCACAACATCAACCATCAGCCCCGGGCCTGAGCTGAGCCTGGCCCAGGGTGGGGACAGAGGGGACAAGGCTGGGCCGGGGGGGGGCTCTGGGGACAGCTGGGGACAGCTGGGGACACTGAGGTGGGGGCGGGACCAATACCAATAGCATCATTATAACTATTCCTGGCACAGAAATAGGAGCCGGAATCCTCGTCCCTGAGGCTGTTCATGGTCAGTGTCACCGAGCTCTGCCCGTTGTCCCTGGAGATCGTCACCCGGCCCCTGAGTGACGGTGCATAGTAGGCGCTGCCACTGCCGGTGATCCCCGCGATCCATTCCAGCCCCTTCCCGGGGCTCTGGCGCGTCCAGGCCATGGAGGTACTCCCAAAATCGAACCCGGAGGCGCGGCAGAGGAGGCGCAGGGACCCCCCGGGGGGCTGGAGGTCCCCCCCGGACTCCAGCAGGGTCACGGCCGCCCGGAGCCCTGCGGGAAAAAGGGGACATGGGGATGAGGCGCCGGATCCGGGCGTGTCCCGGGGTGGGCGTGGCGCTCCGGAGGCGCCGGGACACACCTGGCAGGGCCAGCAGGGCCACGAGGGCGAGGAGCGGGAGGAGCTCGGGGCCGTGGCCGGGGTCACTCTGGGGTCAGGGTACCCTGGCAAATTTGGGCTTTGTTAATGAGCTGTTAATTGGGCAATGAATGAAGCAGTGTCAGGCGAAGGTTTTACAATTAATTCATGAGTTCATCAAGGTTAATTGCAGGGTTTGAGGCACGTCTAAATATCGGAAACTCGGCGTGGAGATTTCAGGCTAAACCTGGGGAGTTAGGGGGAAAAATGATGAAGATTCCGAGCTCCGGGCGGCCGTGACCCTGCTGGAGTCCGGGGGGGACCTCCAGCCCCCCGGGGGGTCCCTGCGCCTCCTCTGCCGCGCCTCCGGGTTCGATTTCGGGAGTTTCAACATGGGCTGGATGCGCCAGAAACCCGGGCAGGCGCTGGAATACGTCGCACAGATCAGCAATGGTGGCAGCACTGCATATCCGCCATCACTGCGGGGCCGGGTGACGATCTCCAGGGACAACGGGCAGAGCTCGGTGACACTGACCATGAACAGCCTCAGGGACGAGGATTCTGGAATCTATTTCTGTGTTAAATATGCTGCTGCTAATTGGGGGTCTGATGATATTGGCGATTCTGTTGCTGTCCCTGCCCCCATCTCAGTGTCCCCAGCTGTCCCCAGCTGTCCCCAGCTGTCCCCACAGCCCAGACCCTGCCCCCAAACCTCAGCCCCTGGCCCAGCTCTCGGCCCTTTCCCCCAGATCTCCCCCGGCTTCACCAGCACCAACCAGTTCCCCAAACCCTCGATTGGTTCTGCCCCAAAACTCAACGGCTTTGGCCCCAAATCTCCGCCATTTTACCCCAAATCTCCACTTTGGGCTCAGAGCCGCAGCCCCAGACCCAAACCTCGACCTCTGACCCCAAACCTCGACCTCTGACCCCAAACCTCGGCCCTTTGGGCACTTTTGGGGCTCAGGGGGAGATTTGGGGCCAAGAGTTGAGTTTGGGGCCAGACCCCGGCCAGGGTTTGGGGTCACTGGGCAGCGCCGGTGCCGAGGGAGGAGATGTGGGACAAAGGGTCAGGGACGGGTCAGTGAGGGCTGGGGGAAGGGTCTGGGCTGTGGGGACAGCTGGGGACAGCTGGGGACAGCTGGGGACACAGGGACAGGGGCGGGGCCAGGACCATCACAGCTCCACTATTATCCCCAAAACCCGCACAACAGGATAAAACACCCTTGGCACAGAAATAGGAGCCGGAATCCTCGACCCTGAGGCGGTTCATGGTCAGTGTCACCGAGCTCTGCCCGTTGTCCCTGGAGATCGTCACCTGACCTTTGACCCCAGTTGCGTAGTAGATGTTGCCGCCGTCGCTGCTGATCCCTGCCACGAACTCCAGCCCCTTCCCGGGCCTCTGCCGCATCCAGCCCATGTTGAAACTCCCAAAATTGAACCCGGAGGCACGGCAGAGGAGGCGCAGGGACCCCCCGGGGGGCTGGAGGTGACCCCCGGACTCCAGCAGGGTCAGGGTCATTATTAAAGCTCATTATTCATAATTCAAAAAATTACTACTATAATATCATTAATTAATTTTTTCCATTTATTTTTTAACGCAGAGTGATTGATTTGGTCATGATTTTGGGTCAATGATTTGATCTTTTCCCATCCCCATGTCCCCTTTTTCCCGCAGGGCTCCGGGCGGCCGTGACCCTGCTGGAGTCCGGGGGGGACCTCCAGCCCCCCGGGGGGTCCCTGCGCCTCCTCTGCCGAGGGTCTGGGTTCGATTTTGGGCAATCCGGGATGATGTGGGTGCACCAGGGGCCTCGGAAAGTGCTGCAGTACGTCGCAGGGATCAGGAACAATGGTGACACCTTCTACGCGCTGTCGCTCAATGGCCGGGTGACGATCTCCAGGGACAACGGGCAGAGCTCGGTGACACTGACCATGAACAGCCTCAGGGACGAGGATTCTGGCTCCTATTTCTGCGGGAAAGCTTCCTGTGCTGGTTGTGTTCCTGCTGCTGGTTATGGTGACGATGCCGTTCCTGGCCCCGTCCCCATCTCAGTGTCCCCAGCTGTCCCCAGCTGTCCCCAGCTGTCCCCACAGCCCAGACCCTGCCCCCAAACCTCAGCCCCTGGCCCAGCTCTCGGCCCTTGGCCCCAGATCTGCCCCGGCTGTGCCAACGCTGGACGGATTGGGCTGATTTGGCCCCAAACCCCAACTTTTGGCCAAAATCCCAACTCTGGGCCCCAAATTCCCACTTGTGGCACTGAGTGAAACAGGGCCACAAACCCACAGGAACTCCCCAGAAAAAGGAAATTCTGGGATTTTGTGCAAGGCTCCAACACGGCCCCAGAGCCGAGACTGAAACGCATCGGGGAGATTTTGGGCAAATGGGCAAACCTGGGTGAAAGCCAAGAGTCCAGGCAGTGATGGCGGAGTTTGGGGGGAAATGGCCGAGATTTGGGGCCAAGGGCTGGGATTTGGGAGAAGGATTTGGGGATTCTGGGAGATTTGGGGACCCAGAGATGGCGGCTTGGGGACACTGTCAACATTGTCACCGTGACCAACAACAGCCACACATCAACCACCAGCCCCGGGCCTGGAATGAGCCCAGCCCAGGGTGGGGACAGAGGGGCTGGGGCTGGGCCAGGGGAGGGGTCTGGGGACAGCTGGGGACACGGACATGGGGGCGGGACCAATACGATAAGCAGCACTCCAACCAGAACCAGCAGATTTGGCACAGAAATAGATTCCAGAATCCTCGTCCTTGAGGCTGTTCATGGTCAGTGTCACTGAGCTCTGCCCCTCGTCGTTGCCCATTGTGCACCGGCCCTGCACCGATGACGCGTACCAGGTGTTCCCACTTTTGCGGCTCGTAGCTGCGACCCATTCCAGCCCCTGCCTGGGTCTCTGGCGCATCCAGCCCATCCCAAATTTCATGACATCAAATCCGGAGGCGCGGCAGAGGAGGCGCAGGGACCCCCCGGGGGGCTGGAGGTCCCCCCCGGACTCCAGCAGGGTCACGGCCGCCTGGAGCCCTGCGGGAAAAAGGGGACATGGGGATGGGAAAAGATCAACCACTGACCAAAAATCCTGACCAAATGAAACTCTTGGCGTAAAAAGTTAGATAGAAAAAATATTAATTATTAGTTTTTATTATAGTAATATTTTAAATTGTGAATAATTAGCTTAAATAATAATCCTGACCCTTCTGTAGTCGGGGGGGACCTCCAGCCCCCCGGGGGGTCCCTGCGCCTCCTCTGCCGCGCCTCCGGGTTCGATTTTGGGAAATTTGCCATGTTTTGGCTGCGCCAGAGCCCCAGGAAGGGGCTGGAATGGCTCGCGGAGATCAACAGCGCCGGCACCACTTGGTACTCATCTTCTGTCAAGGGCCGGGTGACGATCTCCAGGGACAACGGGCAGAGCTCGGTGACACTGACCATGAACAGCCTCAGGGACGAGGATTCCGGCTCCTATTTCTGCGCCAGAAACGCTTTTCCTGGTGGTGCTTATGCTGCTGATCGTTTTGTCCCCGCCCCCATGGCCGTGTCCCCACCTGTCCCCAGACCCCTGCACTGCAGATGTCCCTGGCTGAGATGGAGGTGGCACCGAGTTTTGGGGACAAGGTGGGGCCCAGGCTGCTCCATTCCCATTTCCTGCCCGTTTTCTGCCCGTTTCCTCAGGTTCCTGCCGGGGCACCGGGCTCCACCTGCCCCGGGGGTTTTGGGGGGCAAATCCTCTCCTCCATCCCCTCCCGGCCCGGCCCCGAGGCTCTCCGGGGTTTTGTTGGCCGTGTCACACGGGCCAGGAAAGAACTGTCACTGCTGTCCCCAGAGCTCGGCCTGAGAGCCCCCGGAGCGCAAATTGATCAGGATTGGGAGTTCATGGGTTGGAATTCTGCATTCCAGGGAGGGTGTGGCTTTTCCCTGGGCACAGAGCTGGGGGTGAGCTGAGACACAGGGGCTGGGGACAGCTGGGGACAGCTGGGGACAGCTGGGGACAGATGGGGACAGATGGGGACAGCTGGGGACAGATGGGGACACGGGGGACAGCTGGGGACAGCTGGGGACAGATGGGGACAGATGGGGGCAGATGGGGACAGATGGGGACAGATGGGGGCAGATGGGGACAGATGGGGACAGATGGGGGCAGATGGGGACACGGCCTACGGGGAGAGGCCAAAAATAAAACCAGCATAGTAACCACCAGTACCAGTAGATTTCCCGCAGAAATAGGAGCCGGAATCCTCGTCCCTGAGGCTGTTCATGGTCAGTGTCACCGAGCTCTGCCCGTTGTCCCTGGAGATCGTCACCCGGCCCTTGAACGATGGCGCGTATCTGGTGCTGCCATAACTGTTCATCCCTGCGACGTATTCCAGCCCCTTCCCGGGGCTCTGTCGAACCCACTCCATCCCATAACTCCCGAAATCGAACCCAGACCCTCGGCAGAGGAGGCGCAGGGACCCCCCGGGGGGCTGGAGGTCCCCCCCGGACTCCAGCAGGGTCACGGCCGCCCGGAGCCCTGCGGGAAAAAGGGGACATGGGGATGAGGCGCCGGATCCGGGCGTGTCCCGGGGTGGGCGTGGCGCTCCGGAGGCGCCGGGACACACCTGGCAGGGCCAGCAGGAGAATGGGTTTAAGTTTTACCCTCATTAATTATAATTGGCAATTACAAGTGATTTTATTGAATAATTAATAGCAAATATTAATTTTTATTTCTACTTTTAACTCCAAGGGCGGCCGTGACCCTGCTGGAGTCCAGGGGACACCTCCAGCCCCCCGGGGGGTCCCTGACTCTGCTCTGCCGCGCCTCCGGGTTCGATTTCAGGAGTTTTGCGATGGAGTGGGTCCGACAGAGCCCCGGGAAGGGGCTGGAATGGGTCGCAGGGATCTACACTGGTGGCAGCACACACTACGCGCCGTCACTGAGGGGCCGGGTGACGATCTCCAGGGACAACGGGCAGAGCTCGGTGACACTGACCATCAACAGCCTCAGGGACGAGGATTCTGGAATCTATTTCTGTGCCAAAACTGCTTACGATTATTGGGATACTGGTGCATGTGACCCTCGGCCCCAAACTGGGGCCGTTGTCACCCAGAACTCACCCTTGTCCCTCCAATCCCAACCGTTTGGCCCCAGACTTGTCCCGTCCTGCCCCAAATTTCCTCTCTTGGCACCGATTCACAAACTCAAATCTGCCCCATCGGCCCCACATCGGGAATTTTGGCCCAAAATTTAAATCCTTCACCTCTCACCCCAATTTTGCACCCAAAATGTTCACCATGACAGGGAGGTTTTGGGGAACGAGGGCCCCAAGTGTGGCCCAGAGGTGACATTTGGGGCTGAGCCACTGCAGGGTTGGGAGAAAGGGACAAGGGCTGGGCCTGGGGCTGAGGTTTGGGGAAGGGTCTGGGCTGTGGGGACAGCTGGGGACACGGGGACAGGGGCAGGGCCAGCACCGTCATCGTCACCATAACCAGCAGCACCACCACAATAACCATTGGTGAAACATCTGGCACAGAAATAGGAGCCGGAATCCTCGTCCCTGAGGCTGTTCATGGTCAGTGTCACCGAGCTCTGCCCGTTGTCCCTGGAGATCGTGAACCGGCCCTTGGTCGACGGCGCGTAGTCGGTGTAACCACTATTGCTGTTGATACTGGCAACGTATTCCAACCCCTGCCCGGGTCTCTGGCGCATCCAGATCATTCCATAACTCCCAAAATCGAACCCAGACCCTCGGCAGAGGAGGCGCAGGGACCCCCCGGGGGGCTGGAGGTCCCCCCCGGACTCCAGCAGGGTCACGGCCGCCCGGAGCCCTGCGGGAAAAAGGGGACATGGGGATGGGAAAAGATCAAACCACTGACCAAAAATCCTGACTGTTGGTTCCGAATTAAATGCTTCGAGTAAAAAATTACTGGAAAAACTAAATTTTAAAATTATTGTTTTAAATACTTAATTATTATAATATCTCTCTCAAAAATTAAACCAGCTCCAGGCGGCCGTGACCCTGCTGCAGTCCGGAGGGGACCTCCAGCCCCCCGGGGGGTCCCTGCGCCTCCTCTGCCGTGGCTCTGGGTTCAATTTCGGAAGTTTTGACATGCAATGGAACCGCCAGAGACCTGGGAAGGGGCTGGAATTTGTTGCAGCGATCACCAACACTGGTGGCAGCACCTACTACGGGCCGTCGGTGCAGGGTCGGTTCAGGATCTCCAGGGACAACGGGCAGAGCTCGGTGACACTGACCATGAACAGCCTCAGGGACGAGGATTCTGGAATCTATTTCTGTGCCAAAGAAGCTGGTGCTGGTTGGGGTGCTGGTGATGTTTGTTCAGTGTTTATTTGGCCCCGCCCCTCTCCCTGTGTCCCCAGCTGTCCCCACAGCCCAGACCCTGCCCCCAGCCCTCACTGACCCGTCCCTGACCCTTTGTCCCACATCTCCTCCCTCGGCACCGGCGCTGCCCAGTGACCCCAAACCCTGGCCGGGGTCTGGCCCCAAACTCAACTCTTGGCCCCAAATCTCCCCCTGAGCCCCAAAAGTGCCCAAAGGGCCGAGGTTTGGGGTCAGAGGTCGAGGTTTGGGGTCAGAGGACGAGGTTTGGGGTCAGAGGTCGAGGTTTGGGTCAGGGGCTGCGGCTCTGAGCCCAAAGTGGAGATTTGGGGTAAAATGGCGGAGATTTGGGGCCAAAGCTGTTGAGTTTTGGGGCAGAACCAATCGAGGGTTTGGGGAACTGGTTGGTGCTGGTGAAGCCGGGGGAGATCTGGGGGAAAGGGCCGAGAGCTGGGCCAGGGGCTGGGGTCTGGGGGCAGGGTCTGGGCTGTGGGGACAGCTGGGGACAGCTGGGGACAGCTGGGGACACTGAGATGGGGGCGGGGCTACGGGGGCCACCATCACCAATAGCACCAGGATTTTCACCCCAGTTATAATAAGCAGATCTGGCACAGAAATAGATTCCAGAATCCTCGTCCCTGAGGCTGTTGATGGTCAGTGTCACCGAGCTCTGCCCGTTGTCCCTGGAGATCGTCACCCGGCCCTTGAGTGAAGGTTTGTAGTAGGTGAAACCATCGCCACTGATCCCCGCGATCCATTCCAGCGCCTTCCCGGGGCTCTGTCGGACCCAATCCATTTGGTAACTCCCAAAACTGAACCCAGACCCTCGGCAGAGGAGGCGCAGGGACCCCCCGGGGGGCTGGAGGTCCCCCCCGGACTCCAGCAGGGTCACGGCCGCCCGGAGCCCTGCGGGAAAAAGGGGACATGGGGATGGGAAAAGATCAAATCATTGACCCAAAATCCAGACAAAATCAAACCACTGGCATTAAAAATTAAATCAAAAAAATAAATTAATTATTATTTTTTATAATAACTAAAATTATTATTTTCTTTATTGTGGATAGTTAGCTCAAATACTGATCTTGACCCTGCTGGAGTCCGGGGGGGACCTCCATTCCCCCGGGGGGTCCCTGCGCCTCCTCTGCCGCGCCTCCGGGTTCGATTTCGCGGATAAAGGAATGCACTGGCACCGGCAGAGACCCGGGAAGGGGCCGGAGTTCATCCTCGGGATCAGCAAGGGCAGCCAGTGGATCAGCTACGGGCCGTCGTTCAAGGGCCGGGCCACGATCTCCAGGGACGACGGGCGGAGCTCGGTGACACTGACCATGAAGAACCTCCAGGCCGAGGATTCCGGCTCCTATTTCTGCACCAAATCCGCTGATATTTACGCCGATAGCGCTGTTGGTATTGCAGCCGCTCGTGGTTTTGTCCCCGTCCCCGTGGCCAATTGGAAAAAAACATTCAAATCTGTAGAGAAGAAAGAAGAAGAAGGTGAAGGAGAAGGACAAGAACAGCAGACCACATCCTCCATCTTCACTCAGGCGTGTCACTGGGCACTTAAGTCCCAAATTCAAACGTTCTGGGATTCCACCAGAGCAGCAGCAGCACCACCAGTATTATAGGATTTCCCACAGAAATAGGAGCCGGAATCCTCGTCCCTGAGGCTGTTCATGGTCAGTGTCACCGAGCTCTGCCCGTCGTCCCTGGAGATTGTCACCCGGCCCTTGAGTGACGGCGCGTATCTGGTGGTGCCATCGCTGTTGATATGTGCAACGAATTCCAGCCCCTTCCCGGGGCTCTGGCGGATCCACGTCATTCCTTTACTCCCGAAATCGAACCCAGACCCTCGGCAGAGGAGGCGCAGGGACCCCCCGGGGGGCTGGAGGTTCCCCCCGGACTCCAGCAGGGTCAGGGTCACTTCTGCAGCCCCAAATCTTCAGAATAATTTTCTCTCAAAATTCTCCCCAAGTTTTGCAGGGTCTCAAAGTGCCTGAACACTGGAATTAACCTTGATCCACTCATTAATTAATTGCAAACCTCTGCCTGTCCCTGCTCATTTCACCGCCCAATTAACGACTCGTTAAAAACCCCAGAAATCCCCCTAAACCGCATCCCAGCACAATCCCGGCCACGGCCCCGAGCTCCTCCGGCTCCTCGCCCTCGTGGCCCTGCTGGCCCTGCCAGGTGTGTCCCCGCGCCTCCGGAGCGCCACGCCCACCCCGGGACACGCCCGGATCCGGCGCCTCATCCCCATGTCCCCTTTTTCCCGCAGGGCTCCGGGCGGCCGTGACCCTGCTGGAGTCCGGGGGTGCCGAGCAGGCCCCGGGGGGGTCCCTGACTCTGCTCTGCCGAGGGTCCGGGTTCGATTTCGGTAAATTCGGGATGTTCTGGGTGCGCCAGGCCCACGGGGCGGGGCTGCAGTGGGTGGCGGGGATCCACGACGACGGCGGCGGCCGGTGGCACGCGCCATCACTGCGGGGCCGGGTGACAATCTCCAGGGACAACGGGCAGAGCGCGGTGACACTGACCATCAACAGCCTCACGGACGAGGACTCCGGCTCCTATTTCTGTGCCAAGAACTTTGACGGCAGCGGGGGGTGGGGCTCTGCTGCTCCTTGTCACCCTCGGTCCCCAAAATGTCCCCAAATGTCCCCAAATTGATCTCCAGATCCCAGCCCTTGGCCCCAAATCTCGGCCATTTTACCCCAAACTTCACCATCGCTGCCCCAACTCTTGTCCCCAGCTGGAGCCCGGGGTCTCAGTGTCTGGGCTGGGACAGGATTTGGGGCAAAACCAGAACTTTTGGAGAGAAAGGTCAGGACTGGGGCCAGGGGAGAAGGTCGGGGGCCACGGGGGGAGTTTTGGGGCAGGATTTGGGGTCAAGGGTCACCATTGGGGCACATGGGGACAAAGGGTCAGGAACAGGGACAGGGATGGGGCCAAATCTCCAAATACCAACCCAACCGTCATAACCAGCAGCAGCACCACCACCACCAGAGTTTTTGGCACAGAAATAGGAGCCGGAATCCTCGTCCCTGAGGCTGTTCATGGTCAGTGTCACCGAGCTCTGCCCGTTGTCCCTGGAGATCCTGAACCGGTCCCACACGGACGGCGCGTGCCAGAATCTGCCGTCCTTGTGGATACCGGCAACGAATTCCAGCCCCTTCCCTGGTCTCTGGCGGATCCACAACATTCCGTAACTCCCGAAATCGAACCCAGACCCTCGGCAGAGGAGGCGCAGGGACCCCCCGGGGGGCTGGAGGTCCCCCCCGGACTCCAGCAGGGTCAGGATCACTATTGAGGCTAATTATTCACAATTAACAAAATAAAACATGTATTATAATAAAAACTAATAATTAATTTTTTTAATTTAGTTTTAATGCCATCGGTTTGATGAGGTCAGAATTTTGGGTCAGTGGTTGATCTTTTCCCATCCCCATGTCCCCTTTTTCCCGCAGGGCTCCGGGCGGCCGTGACCCTGCTGGAGTCCGGGGGGGACCTCCAGCCCCCCGGGGGGTCCCTGCGCCTCCTCTGCCGAGGGTCTGGGTTCGATTTCGGGAGTTACCTGATGGAGTGGGTTCGACAGAGCCCCGGGAAGGCGCTGGAATGGATTGCGGGGATCAGCGGCGGTGGTTACACCTACTACGCGCCATCATTCAAGGGCCGGGTGACGATCTCCAGGGACAACGGGCAGAGCTCGGTGACACTGACCATCAACAGCCTCAGGGACGAGGATTCTGGAATCTATTTCTGTGCCAAAAATGCTTATGATGTCAGTATATTTGGCCTTCCTGCTTATGGTTTTGGTCTCACCCACACGGCCGCGTCCCCAGCTGTCCCCAGCTGTCCCCAGCTGTCCCCACAGCGCAGACCCTGCCTCCAAAGCTCAGCCCTTGCCCCAGTCTCTCCCCATTGGCTGCAGCCCTGACCCAAAATCTCATCTCCTGTCCCCAGCCAGGGCCCTTTGGCCTCCTCTTTTTCACCAAGGACATTTTTCTTTTCCTGTCCCTGTCCCTATCCCTGTCCCTGTTCCTGACCCTTTGTCCCCATGTGCACCAATGGTGACCCTTGACCCCAAATCCTGCCCCAAAACTCCCCCCGTGGCCCCCAACCTTCTCCCCTGGCCCCAGTCCTGACCTTTCTCTCCGCTGCCGGCACTGAGCCTGTGGCCGTCCCTGTGCCGGGCCCTTCCCTCGCTGCCGCCTCTCCGAGGGACGGCGGGACAGCTTCTGCCTGGGACACGGCCTTTGGGTGTCCCCCGGCCCCGCGCTTCGGCATTCCGAGGGGGGCTGCGGCTTTTCCCCGGGCACAGAGCTGGGGGTGAGCTGAGACACAGGGGCTGGGGACAGCTGGGGACACGGGGGACAGCTGGGGACAGATGGGGACAGATGGGGGCAGATGGGGACAGATGGCGACAGATGGGGACAGATGGGGACAGCTGGGGACAGATGGGGACAAACCCAGGAGCAGCATAGGCAACTTTTTCCCAACCAGTACCAGCAGAGGAAGATTTGGCACAGAAATAGGAGCCAGAATCCTCGTCCCTGAGGCTGTTCATGGTCAGTGTCACCGAGCTCTGCCCGTTGTCCCTGGAGATCGTCACCCGGCCCTGCAGTGACGGGGCGTACGCGGTGCTGCCACCGCTGCTCCTGATCCCCGCGATCCATTCCAGCGCCTGCCCGGGCCTCTGGCGGATCCAATACAGGGTGGAACTCCCAAAATCGAACCCAGACCCTCGGCAGAGGAGGCGCAGGGACCCCCCGGGGGAATGGATGCCCCACCTGGATTCCAGCAGGGGCACGGACACCCTTGGAGTTAAAAGTCGAACTGAAAAATTACGGTTATTATTAATTGCTCTAGAAATACACGGTTTAAATTTTTTATTCCTAAGAGGTAAATAATAAAACCCATTCTCCTGCCGGCCCTGCCAGGTGTGTCCCGGCGCCTCCGGAGCGCCACGCCCACCCCGGGACACGCCTGGATCCGGCGCCTCATCCCCATGTCCCCTTTTTCCCGCAGGGCTCCGGGCGGCCGTGACCCTGCTGGAGTCCGGGGGGGACCTCCAGCCCCCCGGGGGGTCCCTGCGCCTCCTCTGCTGCGCCTCCGGGTTCGATTTCGGGAAGTTTGCAATGTTGTGGATCCGCCAGAGCCCCGGGCAGGGGCTGGAATGGATCGCAGGGATCAACAGCGATGGCACCACCAGATACGCGCCATCGCTCAAGGGCCGGGTTACAATGACCAGGGACAACGGGCAGAGCTCGGTGACACTGACCATGAACAGCCTCAGGGACGAGGATTCCGGCTCCTATTTCTGTGCCAAAAACGATGATGGTCGAGCTGATGCTGCATCTTGTCGTCATATTCATGGGGCTGGTGTCAGTTATGGTCATTGAGGCCACGCCCCCATCTCAGTGTCCCCAGCTGTCCCCAGCTGTCCCCAGCTGTCCCCACAGCCCAGACCCTGTCCCCAAAGCTCAGCCCCTGGCCCAGCTCTCGGCCCTTGGCCCCAGATCTGCCCCGGCTGTGCCAACGCTGGACGGATTGGGCTGATTTGGCCCCAAACCCCAACTTTTGGTCAAAATCCCAGCCCCGGGCCCCAAATTCCCACTCCTGGCACCGAGTCACAGCCACGGACCCAAATCTGCCCCATCAGTTAAAAATCTTTGCCCTTTACCCAAAAGTTTTATAGAATTTGGGTGAGACCCGGAGCCGCCAGCTGAGATTTGGGGAGAACAGTTGAGATTTGGGGCTGAACCAGTTCCAGGTTGGGACACGGTGACAATAATGTGGTCAGGGATGAGGTGTGGAGATGGGGTCTGGGGACATCCAGTGACACGGTCACGGGGGCGGGGCCAACACCATTAGCAGCACCCCAACCACCAGCACTGTCAGACTTCCCGCAGAAATAGATTCCAGAATCCTCGTCCCTGAGGCTGTTCATGGTCAGTGTCACCGAGCTCTGCCCGTTGTCCCTGGAGATCGTCACCCGGCCCTGCACCGACGGCCCGTAGCTGATGCTGCCGGCGGTGTTGATGTAGGCGACCCATTCCAGCCCCTGCCCGGGGCTCTGGCGAGTCCAGAACATGGCGAATTTCCCGAAATCGAACCCAGACCCTCGGCAGAGGAGGCGCAGGGACCCCCCGGGGCGCTGGAGGTCCCCCCCGGACTCCAGCAGGGTCACGGCCGCCCGGAGCCCTGCGGGAAAAAGGGGACATGGGGATGGGAAAAGATCAAACACTGACACAAAATCCTGAAAAAATCAAACCCTTGGCGTTAAAAATTAAATCGAAAAAAATTTAATTAATATTTTTTTACTATAATAAAATTTTGGATTTTCCTTATTGTGCATAATTATCTTAAATGATGAACGTCACCCTGCTGGAGTCCGGGGGGGACCTCCAGCCCCCCGGGGGGTCCCTGCGCCTCCTCTGCCGAGGGTCTAGGTTCGATTTCGGGAAATTCGGGATGTACTGGCTCCGACAGAGACCCGGGCAGACGCTGGAATACATTGCCAGTATCAGCAGCAGTGGTGGCAGCACCTGGTACGCGCCATCATTCAAGGGCCAGGTCACGATGACCAGGGACAACGGGCAGAGCTCGGTGACACTGACCATGAACAGCCTCAGGGATGAGGATTCCGGCTCCTATTTCTGTGCCAAATGTTCTGGCACTGGTAATATCGCTGTTGGTAGGAATGACAATGCCTTTGGTGATCCCGCCCCCATCTCAGTGTCCCCAGCTGTCCCCAGCTGTCCCCAGCTGTCCCCACAGCCCAGACCCTGCCCCCAGACCCCAGCCCCTGGCCCAGCTCTCGGCCCTTTCCCCCAGATCTCCCCCGGCTTCACCAGCACCAACCAGTTCCCCAAACCCTCGATTGGTTCTGCCCCAAAACTCAACGGCTTTGGCCCCAAATCTCCGCCATTTTACCCCAAATCTCCACTTTGGGCTCAGAGCCGCAGCCCCTGACCCAAACCTCGACCTCTGACCCCAAACCTGGACCTCTGACCCCAAACCTCGACCTCTGACCCCAAACCTCGGCCTTTTGGGCACTTTTGGGGCTCAGGGGGAGATTTGGGGCCAAGAGTTGAGTTTGGGGCCAGACCCCGGCCAGGGTTTGGGGTCACTGGGCAGCGCCGGTGCCGAGGGAGGAGATGTGGGACAAAGGGTCAGGGACGGGTCAGTGAGGGCTGGGGGCAGGGTCTGGGCTGTGGGGACAGCTGGGGACACAGGGAGAGGGGCGGGGCCAAATAAACACTGAACAAACATCACCAGCACCCCAACCAGCACCAGCTTCTTTGGCACAGAAATAGATTCCAGAATCCTCGTCCCTGAGGCTGTTCATGGTCAGTGTCACCGAGCTCTGCCCGTTGTCCCTGGAGATCCTGAACCGGCCCTGCACCGACGGCCCGTAGTAGGTGCTGCCACCAGTGTTGGTGATCGCTGCAACAAATTCCAGCCCCTTCCCAGGTCTCTGGCGGTTCCATTGCATGTCAAAACTTCCGAAATTGAACCCAGAGCCACGGCAGAGGAGGCGCAGGGACCCCCCGGGGGGCTGGAGGTCTCCCCCGGACTGCAGCAGGGTCACGGCCGCCTGGAGCTGGTTTAATTTTTGAGAGAGATATTATAATAATTAAGTATTTAAAACAATAATTTTAAAATTTAGTTTTTCCAGTAATTTTTTACTCGAAGCATTTAATTCGGAACCAACAGTCAGGATTTTTGGTCAGTGGTTTGATCTTTTCCCATCCCCATGTCCCCTTTTTCCCGCAGGGCTCCGGGCGGCCGTGACCCTGCTGGAGTCCGGGGGGGACCTCCAGCCCCCCGGGGGGTCCCTGCGCCTCCTCTGCCGCGCCTCCGGGTTCGATTTCGGGAGTTATGGAATGATCTGGATGCGCCAGAGACCTGGGCAGGGGTTGGAATACGTTGGCAGTATCAACAGCAATGGTGGCAGCACCTACTACGGGCCGTCGGTGCAGGGCAGGTTCAGGATCTCCAGGGACAACGGGCAGAGCTCGGTGACACTGACCATGAACAGCCTCAGGGACGAGGATTCTGGCTCCTATTTCTGTGTCAAACGTACCAGCAATAGTTATGGCAGTGGATCTGCTGCTTTTGGTGACCATGCTGGTGCTGGCCCCGCCCCTGTCCCCATGTCCCCAGCTGTCCCCACAGCCCAGACCCTTCCCCAAACCTCAGCCCCAGGCCCAGCCCTTGTCCCTTTCTCCCAACCCTGCCGTGGCTCAGCCCCAAATGTCACCTCTGGGCCACACTTGGGGCCCTCGTTCCCCAAAACCTCCCCGTGAAACTGTGAAGATCTGGGGCCCGAGGCTGAGGTGAGGAGCCCAAAATTTCAATTTCAGCCCAAAATCCCTGATGTGAGCCTGAGTTGGTGTGCGGCACCCGGCAGCCGAGATTTGGGGCTGGACAGGTGAGTTTTGGGAGCGGTGGTCACAAGTGGAGCCCGTTGGGGTCTGGGGCACAAAGGGCTGAGTTTTGGGGATGAACCTTTGAGATTTGGCTCAAACGCTCAGAGCTGCAGAGACACGAGAGAGTTGGGGCAGCGATGGCGGAGTTTGGGGGGGAATGGCCGAGATTTGGGGCCAAGGGATGGGATTTGGGGGAAGGATTTGGGGATTCTGGGAGATTTGGGGACCCAGAGATGGCGGCTTGGGGACACTGTCAACATTGTCACTGTGACCAACAACAGCCACACATCAACCACCAGCTCCGGGCCTGGAATGAGCCCAGCCCAGGGTGGGGACAGAGGGACTGGGGCTGGGCCAGGGGAGGGCTCTGGGGACAGCTGGGGACACGGACATGGGGGTGAGGACAATACCATAACCATCATCACCAAAAGTGCTACGATCTCTTGCACAGAAATAGGTGCCAGAATCCTCGACCCTGAGGCTGTTCATGGTCAGTGTCACCGAGCTCTGCCCGTTGTCCCTGGAGATCGTCACCCGGCCCTTGAACGATGAGGCGTAGTCGGTGTAGCCACCAGTGCTGATCCCTCCGATCCATTCCAGCGTCTGCCCCGGTCTCTGTCGGAGCCAGTACATTCCTCTACTCCCGAAATCGAACCCAGACCCTCGGCAGAGGAGGCGCAGGGACCCCCCGGGGGGCTGGAGGTCCCCCCCGGACTCCAGCAGGGTCACGGCCGCCCGGAGCCCTGCGGGAAAAAGGGGACATGGGGATGAGGCGCCGGATCCGGGCGTGTCCCGGGGTGGGCGTGGCGCTCCGGAGGCGCCGGGACACACCTGGCAGGGCCAGTAGGAGAAAGAGGATGACGGCAGGACTGCTGGTGTGTCCCTGCGCCTCCTCTGCCGCACCTCCGGGTTCAATTTTGGGAGTTACGGGATGGCCTGGATCCGCCAGAGACCCAGGATGGGTCTGGAATTGGTGGCAGGGATCAGCAATGAAACCACTGTCAACAGTGACAGTGCACCGGCACCGTTCAAGGGCCGGGCGACGATCTCCAGGGACAACGGGCAGAGCTCGGTGACACTGACCATCAACAGCCTCAGGGACGAGGATTCCGGCTCCTATTTCCGTGTCAAACATTCTTATTCTGGTTGGGGATCTGCTGGTGGTTATGGTGACAATGCCTTTGGAGGCCCCACCCACCTCTCTGACTCTTTATCTCCAAATCCCAAACCCGAACTCTCTGCACCATCCTTGACCCTTTGTCCCAAATCTCTCTGGTTTGCATCCAAACTCTTTCCTGGCCCAGCCCCAAAACTCAACAGCGTTGGCCCCAAATCTCCCCCATTTTACCCCAAATATCCACTTTGGGCTCAGAGCCGCAGCCCCTGACCCAAACCTCGACCTCTGACTCCAAACCTCGACCTCTGACCCCAAACCTCGGCCCTTTGGGCACTTTTGGGGCTCAGGGGGAGATTTGGGGCCAAGAGTTGAGTTTGGGGCCAGACCCCGGCCAGGGTTTGGGGTCACTGGGCAGCGCCGGTGCCGAGGGAGGAGATGTGGGACAAAGGGTCAGGGACGGGACAGTGAGGGCTGGGGGCAGGGTCTGGGCTGTGGGGACAGCTGGGGACAGCTGGGGACAGCTGGGGACACTGAGATGGGGCAGGGGTCAGCAGTGACGCCGTCACTATAGTTAGCAGCACCACCACCAGTACCAGCAGATTTGGCACAGAAATAGGAGCCGGAATCCTCGTCCCTGAGGCTGTTCATGGTCAGTGTCACCGAGCTCTGCCCGTTGTCCCTGGAGATCGTCACCCGGCCCTTGAACGACGGCGAGTAGTGCGTGGTGCCACCACTGCTGATACTTGCGATATATTCCAGCCCCTGCCCGGGTCTCTGACGGAACCAGCCCATTCCATACTTCCCGAAATCGAACCCAGACCCTCGGCAGAGGAGGCGCAGGGACCCCCCGGGGGGCTGGAGGTCCCCCCCGGACTCCAGCAGGGTCACGGCCGCCCGGAGCCCTGCGGGAAAAAGGGGACATGGGGATGGGGAAAGATCAAACCACAGACTCAAAATCCTGACACTTGGCCCCAAATTAAATATTTTGACCAAAAAATATTTTCAAAACATAAATCATTACAGTATTGCTGTAGATTGTTAATTACTAATATTTAGGTTAAAAATTAAACCGGCTCGGGGCGGCCGTGACCCTGCTGGAGTCCGGGGGGGACCTCCAGCCGCCCGGGGGGTCCCTGACTCTGCTCTGCCGCGCCTCCGGGTTCAGTTTTGGGGGTCACTCCATGCTGTGGATGCGCCAGAGCCCCGGGAAGGGGCTGGAGTGGGTGGCAGGGATCAGCGGCGGTGGTGGTTACACCTACTACACACCATCCTTGAGGGACCGGGTGACGATCTCCAGGGACAACGGGCAGAGCTCGGTGACACTGACCATGAACCGCCTCAGGGACGAGGATTCTGGAATCTATTTCTGTGCCAAGGATGCTGAAGATTATTCTCATACTGCTGCTGATGTTGGTTACGGTGCTTGGGGTGGTGTTTGGGCTTTGGCCCCATCCCTGTCACTGTTTTCTGCCTGTCCCCAAACCCCAGGTTTTTGTCCCAAACCTCAGCCCCTGACCCTGTTCCTGACCCTTTGTCCCTGTGTGCCCCAATGGTGACCCTTGACCCCAAATCCTGCCCCAAAACTCCCCCCGTGGCCCCCAACCTTCTCCCCTGGCCCCAGTCCTGACCTTTCTCTCCAAAAGTTCTGTTTTTGCCCCAAATCCTGTCCCATCGCAGACACTGAGACCCCGGGCTCCAGCTGGAGACAAGAGTTGGGGCAGCGATGGGGGAGTTTGGGGTAAAATGGCCGAGATTTGGGGCCAAGGGCTGGGATTTGGGAGAAGGATTTGGGGATTCTGGGAGATTCGGGGACCCAGAGATGGCGGCTTGGGGACACTGTCAACATTGTCACCGTGACCAACAACAGCCACACATCAACCACCAGCCCCGGGCCTGGAATGAGCCCAGCCCAGGGTGGGGACAGAGGGGCTGGGGCTGGGGCTGGGCCAGGGGAGGGCTCTGGGGACAGCTGGGGACAGCTGGGGACACGGACATGGGGGCGGGACCAATATGATAAGAAGCACTCCAACCAGAACCAGCAGATTTGGCACAGAAATAGATTCCAGAATCCTCGTCCTTGAGGCTGTTCATGGTCAGTGTCACCGAGTTCTGCCCCTCGTCGTTGCCCATTGTGCACCGGCCCTGCACCGATGACGCGTACCAGGTGTTCCCACTTTTGCGGCTCGTAGCTGCGACGTATTCCAGCCCCTGCCCGGGTCTCTGACGCATCCAGCCCATCCCAAATTTCATGACATCAAATCCAGACCCTCGGCAGAGGAGGCGCAGGGACCCCCCGGGGGGCTGGAGGTCCCCCCCGGACTCCAGCAGGGTCACGGCCGCCCGGAGCCCTGCGGGAAAAAGGGGACATGGGGATGAGGCGCCGGATCCGGGCGTGTCCCGGGGTGGGCGTGGCGCTCCAGAGGCGCTGGGACACACCTGGCAGGGCCAGCAGGGCCACGAGGGCGAGGAGCGGGAGGAGCTCGGGGCCGTGGCCGGGGTCACTCTGGGGTCAGGGTCCCCTGGCAAATTTGGGGTTTGTTAATGAGCTGTTAATTGGGCAATGAATGGAGCAGTGTCAGGCGAAGGTTTTACAATTAATTCATGAGTTCGTCAAGGTTAATTGCAGGGTTTGAGGCACGTCTAAATATCGGAAACTAGGCGTGGTGATTTCAGGCTAAACCGGGGGAGTTTGGAGGAAAAATGATGAAGAATCCGAGCTTCGGGCGGCCGTGACCCTGCTGGAGTCCGGGGGGGACCTCCAGCCCCCCGGGGGGTCCCTGCGCCTCCTCTGCCGAGGGTCCGGGTTCGATTTCGGGAATTTTGAAATGTACTGGGTCCGTCAGAGACCCGGGCAGACGCTGGAATATGTCGCACAAATCAACCGCAATGGTGACGGCACCGACTACGCACCGTCAGTCAAGGGTCGGTTCACGATCTCCAGGGACAACGGGCAGAGCTCGGTGACACTGACCATGAACAGCCTCAGGGACGAGGATTCCGGCTCCTATTTCTGTGCCAGATGTTACAGCAATAATTGTGGTTGGGGTGCTGCTGGTATTGTTGATGATGCCAGTGCTGGCCCCGCCCCCTCTCAGTGTCCCCAGCTGTCCCCAGCTGTCCCCAGCTGTCCCCACAGCCCAGACCCTGCCCCCAGACTCCAGCCCCTGGCCCAGCTCTCGGCCCTTGGCCCCAGATCTGCCCCGGCTGTGCCAACGCTGGACGGATTGGGCTGATTTGGCCCCAAACACCAACTTTTGGCCAAAATCCCAACCCCGGGCCCCAAATTCCCACTCCCGGCACCGAGTCACAGTTACAAACCCAAATCTGCCCTGTGGGCCCCAAATCTGCCCCATGGGCCCCAAATCTCGGCCCTTTGCACAAGGTTTTACACAACTCGGGTGAGACCCGGAGCCGCCGGCTGAGGTTTGGTGCCAGGAGCTGAGATTTTGGGGCTGAACCATTTTTATGTTGGACTCAGGGACAATAATGGGGTCAAGGCGTGGGGTTTGTGGGACAGGTCTGGGGACAGGTGGTGACACGGCCATTGGGGGCGGAGCAAAACCCACCAACAGCCGCAATACCAGCGGCGCCATCGCCGTAAGAACCGGAATTTTTGGCACAGAAATAGGAGCCGGAATCCTCGTCCCTGAGGCTGTTCATGGTCAGTGTCACCGAGCTCTGCCCGTTGTCCCTGGAGATCGTGAACCGGCCCTTGACCGACGCCGCGTATTTGGCAGTGCCACTGCTCTGGATCCCCGCGACCCATTCCAACGGCTGCCCGGGTCTCTGGCGGATCCAGAACATTGCTTTACTCCCGAAATCGAACCCGGACCCTCGGCAGAGGAGGCGCAGGGACCCCCCGGGGGGCTGGAGGTCCCCCCCGGACTCCAGCAGGGTCACGGCCGCCCGGAGCCCTGCGGGAAAAAGGGGACATGGGGATGGGAAAAGATCAACCAGTGACACAAAATCCCGAACAAATCAAACCTCTGGTGTTAAAAATTAAAAAGGAAAAAAATTTTTTTTTACTATAGTAAAATTTTCATTCATGAATAATCAGCTTAAACAATGATCCTGACCCTGCTGGAGTCTGGGGGGGACCTCCAGCCCCCCGGGGGGTCCCTGCGCCTCCTCTGCCGAGGGTCTGGCTTCGATTTCGGGAGTAAAGCAATGATCTGGATCCGACAGAAACCCGGGCAGGCGCTGGAATATGTTGCGGCGATCAAGAGTGATGGCAGCACCGCGTACGCCCCGTCAGTGCAGGGCCGGGTGACGATCTCCAGGGACAACGGGCAGAGCTCGGTGACACTGACCATGAACAGCCTCAGGGACAAAGATTCTGGAATCTATTTCTGTGCCAAATCTGCTTATAATGGTCGGGATGCTGCTGGTCATGGTGACGAATGCCGTTCCTGGCCCCGCCCCCATCTCAGTGTCCCCAGCTGTCCCCAGCTGTCCCCAGCTGTCCCCACAGCCCAGACCCTGCCCCCAAACCTCAGCCCCTGGCCCAGCTCTCGGCCCTTGGCCCCAGATCTGCCCCGGCTGTGCCAACGCTGGACGGATTGGGCTGATTTGGCCCCAAATCTCAACCCTGGGCCCCAAATTTCCTCTCTTGGCACAGAGTGACAGTCACAAACCCAAATCTGCTCCATCAGTCCCAAATCTTCGCCCTTTACACCAAGTTTTATAGAATTTGGTGGAGACCCGGAGCCGCCAGCTGAGATTTGGGGGGAACAGTTGAGATTTGGGGCTGAACCAGTTCCAGGTTGGGACACGGGGACAATAATGGGGTCAAGGCCTGGGGAGTGGAGATGGGGTCTGGGGACATCCAGTGACACGGCCACGGGGGCGGGGCCAACACCATTAGCAGCACCCCAACCACCAGCACTGTCAGACTTCCCGCAGAAATAGGAGCCGGAATCCTCGTCCCTGAGGCTGTTCATGGTCAGTGTCACCGAGCTCTGCCCGTTGTCCCTGGAGATCGTCACCCGGCCCTGCACCGACGGCCCGTAGCTGATGCTGCCGGCGGTGTTGATGTAGGCGACCCATTCCAGCCCCTGCCCGGGGCTCTGGCGAGTCCAGAACATGGCGAATTTCCCGAAATCGAACCCGGAGGCGCGGCAGAGGAGGCGCAGGGACCCCCCGGGGGGCTGGAGGTCCCCCCCGGACTCCAGCAGGGTCACGGCCGCCCGGAGCCCTGCGGGAAAAAGGGGACATGGGGATGGGAAAAGATCAACCAGTGACACAAAATCCTGATTGTTGGCCCCAGAATAAACCATTGGATTTAAAAATTAAATTGGAAAATAAATATTATTTTTTATTTGTAAATATAATTTTTATTTTGTTGAGTATTAATGATTACCTTTTAAAATTAGCCCATTCCTCTTCCAGCCCTGCCAGGTGTGTCCCTGCGCCTCCTCTGCCGCGCCTCCGGGTTCGATTTCGGGAGTTCCGAGATGTTCTGGGTCCGCCAAAATCCCGGGCAGACGCTGGAATGGGTGGCTGGGATCAGTGGCGATGGTGGCAGCACCTGGTACGAGCCATCGCTGCAGAGCCGGGTGACGATCTCCAGGGACAACGGGCAGAGCTCGGTGACACTGACCATGAACAGCCTCAGGGATGAGGATTCCGGCTCCTATTTCTGTGCCAGATGTTTCACCAATGGTTATTGTGGTGGTGCTGCTGGTTATGGTGACGATGCCGGTGCTGGCCCCGCCCCTGTCCCCATGTCCCCAGCTGTCCCCACAGCCCAGACCCTTCCCCAAACCTCAGCCCCAGGCCCAGCCCTTGTCCCTTTCTCCCAACCCTGCCGTGGCTCAGCCCCAAATGTCACCTCTGGGCCACACTTGGGGCCCTCGTTCCCCAAAACCTCCCTGTCATGGTGAACATTTTGGGTGCAAAATTGGGGTGAGAGGTGAAGAATTTAAATTTTAGGCCAAAATTCCCGATGTGGCGCCAATGGGGCAGATTTGAGTTTGTGAATCGGTGCCAAGAGAGGAAATTTGGGGCAGGACGGGACAAGTCTGGGGCCAAATGGTTGGGATTGGAGGGACAAGGGTCAGTTCTGGGTGACAACGGTCCCAGTTTGGGGCCGAGGGTCACATGCACCAGTATCCCAATAATCGTAAGCAGTTTTGGCACAGAAATAGATTCCAGAATCCTCGTCCCTGAGGCTGTTGATGGTCAGTGTCACCGAGCTCTGCCCGTTGTCCCTGGAGATCGTCACCCGGCCCCTCACTGACGGCGCGTAGTGTGTGCTGCCACCAGTGTAGATCCCTGCGACCCATTCCAGCCCCTTCCCGGGGCTCTGCCGGACCCACTCCATCGCAAAACTCCCGAAATCGAACCCGGAGGCGCGGCAGAGCAGAGTCAGGGACCCCCCGGGGGGCTGGAGGTCCCCCCCGGACTCCAGCAGGGTCAGAATACTTATTAAGGCTAATTAATAATAATAAACAAAATACGAATATTATAATATTAAAATTAATTATTAATTGTTTTTAACTTAATTTTGTAAGGCCAAGGGTTTGATTTGGTCAGGATTTTTGGTCACTGGTTTGATCTTTTCCCATCCCCATGTCCCCTTTTTCCCGCAGGGCTCCGGGCGGCCGTGACCCTGCTGGAGTCCGGGGGGGACCTCCAGCCCCCCGGGGGGTCCCTGCGCCTCCTCTGCCGCGCCTCCGGGTTCGATTTTGGGAGTACCTCCATGGCCTGGACGCGCCAGAGCCCCGGGAAGGGGCTGGAATGGATCGCGGGGATCAAAAACGATGGCACCAGCAGATACCCGCCATCGTTCAGTGGCCGGGTGACAATCTCCAGGGACAACGGGCAGAGCTCGGTGACACTGACCATGAACAGCCTCAGGGACGAGGATTCTGGAATCTATTTCTGTGCCAAGGGTAGTTATAATGGTGCTAATCGTATTGGTCCCGCCCCCACCTCAGTGTCCCCAGCTGTCCCCAGCTGTCCCCAGAGCCCCCCCCCGGCCCAGCCTTGTCCCCTCTGTCCCCACCCTGGGCCAGGCTCAGCTCAGGCCCGGGGCTGATGGTTGATGTTGTGACCCTGGGCCTGAACATCCCCCGGGGGCAGCCCCAAATCTCCACCACCGGCACCAAACCTTGGCCACGGGCACCAAATCCTGAGGGTTTGCCCCAAAAATGGGCCCCGAGGGGCGGGGCTTGGGGCTGAGACATGAGGTCAGGGGTCAGTGGGGGAGATTTGGGGCAGAACCAGTTCAGGGTTGGGGTAAAGGGGCAGGAACGGGGTCAGGGGTTGGGGTTTGGGGGAAGGGTCTGGGGCAGGGGGACAGGTGGGGACACGGGATGGGGACGGCGCCAAAACCGTCACCAGAGCAGCGCCAGCCCAACCAGCACGAGCAGCAGCGTTAGGTTTGGCAGATTTGGCACAGAAATAGGAGCCGGAATCCTCGTCCCTGAGGCTGTTCATGGTCAGTGTCACCGAGCTCTGCCCGTTGTCCCTGGAGATCGTCACCCGATCTTCCATGGATGGCGCGTAGTAGGCGGTGCCGTTGGTGTTGATGAACGCGACAAATTCCAGCCCGTTCCCGGGGCTCTGTCGAACCCACTCCATCCCGTAACTCCCGAAATCGAACCCAGACCCTCGGCAGAGGAGGCGCAGGGACCCCCCGGGGGGCTGGAGGGACCCCCCGGACTCCAGCAGGGTCACGGCCGCCCGGAGCCCTGCGGGAAAAAGGGGACATGGGGATGAGGCGCCGGATCCGGGCGTGTCCCGGGGTGGGCGTGGCGCTCCAGAGGCGCTGGGACACACCTGGCAGGGCCAGCAGGGCCACGAGGGCGAGGAGCGGGAGGAGCTCGGGGCCGTGGCCTGGGTCACTCTGGGGTCAGGGTCCCCTGGCAAATTTGGGCTTTGTTAATGAGCTGTTAATTGGGCAATGAATGGAGCAGTGTCAGGCGAAGGTTTTACAATTAATTCATGAGTTCATCAAGGTTAATTGCAGGGTTTGAGGCACGTCTAAATATCGGAAACTAGGGGTGGAGATTTCAGGCTAAACCGGGGCAGTTTGGAAGAAAAATGATGAAGATTCCGAGCTCCGGGCGGCCGTGACCCTGCTGGAGTCCGGGGGGGACCTCCAGCCCACCGGGGGGTCCCTGCGCCTCCTCTGCCGAGGGTCTGGGTTCGATTTCGGGAGTAAAGGAATGACGTGGATCCGCCAGAGCCCCGGGAAGGGGCTGGAATACGTCGCACAGATCAACAGCGATGGCACCACCAGATACGCGCCGTCAGTCAAGGGCCGGGTGACGATCTCCAGGGACAACGGGCAGAGCTCGGTGACACTGACCATGAACAGCCTCAGGGACGAGGATTCTGGAATCTATTTCTGTGGGAAATCCTATAATACTGGTGGTGCTGCTGCTGCTGCTCTGGTGGAATCCCAGAAAGTTTGAATTTGGGACTTTTGTGCCCAGTGACACGCCTGAGTCAAGATGGAGGATGTGGGCTGCTGTTCTTGTCCTTCTCCTTCACCTTCTTCTTCCTTCTTCTCTACAGATTTGAATCTTTTTTTCCAATTGGCCGTGGGGACGGGGACAAAACCACGAGGGGCTGCAATACCAACAGCGCTATCGGCGTAAATATCAGCGGATTTGGTGCAGAAATAGGAGCCGGAATCCTCGGCCTGGAGGTTCTTCATGGTCAGTGTCACCGAGCTCCGCCCGTCGTCCCTGGAGATCGTGGCCCGGCCCTTGAACGATGGCGCGTAGCTGATCCACTGGCCGCCCTTGCTGATCCCGAGGATGAACTCCGGCCCCTTCCCGGGTCTCTGCCGGTGCCAGTGCATTCCTTTATCCGCGAAACTGAACCCGGAGGCGCGGCAGAGGAGGCGCAGGGACCCCCTGGGGGGCTGGAGGTCCCCCCCGGACTCCAGCAGGGTCACGGCCGCCCGGAGCCCTGCGGGAAAAAGGGGACATGGGGATGAGGCGCCGGATCCGGGCGTGTCCCGGGGTGGGCGTGGCGCTCCGGAGGCGCCGGGACACACCTGGCAGGGCCAGCAGGAGAATGGGTATAAATTTTAAACTAATAATTATAATAGACAATTTAAAAATATTTTATTCAAGAATTAATAATAAATAATATTTTTAAGTTCTACATTTATATTTAAGGGCGGCCGTGACCCTGCTGGAGTCCGGGGGGGACCTCCAGCCCCCCGGGGGGTCCCTGCGCCTCCTCTGCCGAGGGTCCGGGTTCGATTTCGGGAGTAAAGGAATGATGTGGGTCCGCCAAAGCTCTGGGAAGGCGCTGGAATGGATCGCGGGGATCAACAGCGATGGCACCACCTACTACGCGCCATCGCTCAAGGGCCGGGTGACGATCTCCAGGGACAACGGGCAGAGCTCGGTGACACTGACCATGAACAGCCTCAGGGACGAGGATTCCGGCTCCTATTTCTGTGCCAAATTCGCCGGTGCTTTCGCTGACTGGGCTGGAGGTTACGGTGCCTTTGGTGACGGGGGCGGTTTTGGCCCCGCCCACCTCTCTGAGTCCCCAAATCCCAAATCCTGCCCCACATCGGAACCCTTGGCCGTGGGAACAGATCAGATATTTTGGGGAAACTGAACTGTCAAAGGCGTTTTGTAGCCAAACCCGTGTGGGGAGTGTTCAGATGATTGGCCTGGAAGCATCAGCAGCGTCGTGTGGGAGAAGATCTGGGGCCAAGGGCCGAGAGCTGGGCCAGGGGCTGGGGTCTGGGGACAGGGTCTGGGCTGTGGGGACAGCTGGGGACAGCTGGGGACAGCTGGGGACACTGAGATGGGGGCGGGGTCAGCAATGGCATCGTCACCATAAACAGCAGCAGCATAGCTAACACCACAACTTCTGTCGTAACGTTTGGCACAGAAATAGGAGCCGGAATCCTCGTCCCTGAGGCTGTTCATGGTCAGTGTCACCGAGCTCTGCCCGTTGTCCCTGGAGATCGTCACCCGACCTTTGACTGATGGCGCGTAGTGTGTGCTGCCACCATCCTTGGTGATCTCTGCGACGTATTCCAGCCCCTTCCCGGGTCTCTGTCGATACCAGCCCATCCCGAATTTCCCGAAATCGAACCCAGACCCTCGGCAGAGGAGGCGCAGGGACCCCCCGGGGGGCTGGAGGTCCCCCCCGGACTCCAGCAGGGTCACGGCCGCCCGGAGCCCTGCGGGAAAAAGGGGACATGGGGATGGGAAAAGTTAATACATTTATCCCAAATCCTGACCTTATTAAAACCCTTGGCATTAAAATTAAATTAAAAAAATCAAATATTAATTTTTATTAAAATAAAATTTTATTTTGTTTATTGTGAATAATTAGCCTAAATAATAATCCTGACCCTGCTGGAGTCCGGGGGGGACCTCCAGCCCCCCGGGGGGTCCCTGCGCCTCCTCTGCCGCGCCTCCGGGTTCGATTTTGGGAAATTTGGGATGGGCTGGATCCGGCAGAGCCCCGGGAAGGGGCTGGAATGGGTCGCAGATATCAGCAGCTACGGCACAACTGGATATGCGCTGTCAGTCAAGGGCCGGTTCACGATCTCCAGGGACAACGGGCAGAGCTCGGTGACACTGACCATGAACAGCCTCAGGGACGAGGATTCCGGCTCCTATTTCTGTGCCAAGAGTCGCAGTGGTTACGGTGCTTATGCTGACCGTGTTCACGATGCTGGTGTTGGTTCTGGTGGCTTTGGCCCTGTCCCCATCTCTGTATCCCCACCTGTCCCCGAAGCCCCGCCCCTTCACCCAAACCCCACCCCCTGACCCCGCCCTTGACCCTCCATCCCACCCTTGCCCTGGCTCATCCCAGTTCCCACCCGCTGGCCCCAAACCACAGCTCCCGACCCCAAATCTCCCCTTTGCCCTTCCCAAGGTCGCCCCGAGGGCCGAGATTTGGGGCCCGTGGTCCCGGTTTGGGGGGACATTGGGGACCGGGGCCGAGCCCGGGGATTGGTGTCGGTGGCGGCTGCTCCGTGCCGGCAGCGGAGATTTGGGGAGAGTTGGGCGAGTTCCGGGCCAGGCCTGGGTCAGAGCGCTGAGGGTCACTCAGGAGCCCAAAGGGCCCCAACTGGGGCAGGAGCTGAGGTTTGGGGCCAGGAGCTGAGGGTGTGGGGCAGGAGCTGAGGGTGTGGGGCAGGAGCTGAGGGTGTGGGGCAGGAGCTGAGGGTGTGGGGCAGGAGCAGTGCAGGGCTGCAGCCAATGGGGAGAGACTGGGGCAAGGGCTGAGCTTTGGGGGAAGGGTCTGGGCTGTGGGGACAGCTGGGGACAGCTGGGGACAGCTGGGGACAGCTGGGGACACTGAGAGGGGGATGAGGCCAAAATCATAAGCAGCAGCACCAGCACCCCAACCAGGCTGAGCAGGTTTGGCACAGAAATAGGAGCCGGAATCCTCGTCCCTGAGGCTGTTCATGGTCAGTGTCACCGAGCTCTGCCCGTTGTCCCTGGAGATCGTCACCCGGCCCTTGACGGATGGCGCGTAGTTGGTGCTGCCACCATCCTTGGTGATCTCTGCGATCCATTCCAGCGCCTGCCCGGGCTTTTGGCGAACCCAATTCATTCCTCTACTCCCGAAATCGAACCCGGACCCTCGGCAGAGGAGGCGCAGGGACCCCCCGGGGGGCTGGAGGTCCCCCCCGGACTCCAGCAGGGTCACGGCCGCCCGGAGCCCTGCGGGAAAAAGGGGACATGGGGATGGGAAAAGATCAAATCATTGACCCAAAATCCTGACACTTGGCCCCAAATCAAGCCCTCAAAACAAAACCTTAAATTGGAAAATTTTAATAAGTTATTATATTAATATGAAATTTAAAATGTTAATTATAAGTAATTATGGTAAGAAATAACCGTTCTGTCAGAGCTCCCAATGCTGACATTTGCACCTTCTTCTTCCTTCCTCACAATCCGTGTGGTTTCCTGTCACTGGGTGAAAACGTTTCACGTTGTGGGTTTTTGGTGATCACAGCTGGGTTAAGAAGCACAAATAATAAAGGTGTCACCTGTTCCTGGGATAACTGGGATTTAAACAGCCCTGAAGAGGCCCCGTCGTGGGTTCACTTCCTCCCCCTGACAGAGAGAACTCACACCCCGTGGGTTTGTAACAGATGAGGACAATAAACTCCAGAGTGAGACTTCAAACGCGACGGCTCCGGAGTTTGATCCGCCCTGAGCCTGGGGCAGGAACGAGCCAGAGATTCCCAAAGTCACCATCCTCCTCCTCCTCCTCCTCCTCCTGGGCTGCCCAGGTGGGCCGGGAGCTGCGGTTTGGGGTGGGATGGAGGGTCAAGGGCGGGGTCAGGGGGTGGGGTTTGGGGAAAGGGGCGGGGCTTATGGGAGAATTGGAAATCAGAGATGGGAGCGTTGGCACCATCGGCTTGTCAACATACCCACCGACAGCATCACCAGTGTGAATGCATTTAACACAGAAATAGGAGCCGGAATCCTCGTCCCTGAGGCTGTTCATGGTCAGTGTCACCGAGCTCTGCCCGTTGTCCCTGGAGATCGTCACCCGGCCCTTGACGGACGGCGCGTAGAAGGTGCTGCCACCACCGCTGCTGATAAGGGCAATCCATTCCAGCGTCTGACCGGGTCTCTGTCGATACCAGCCCATTCCACAACTCCCAAAATCGAACCCAGACCCTCGGCAGAGGAGGCGCAGGGACCCCCCCGGGGGGCTGGAGGTCCCTCTAGACTCCAGCAGGGTCAGGGTTATTATTAAAGCTCATTATTCACAATTAAAAAAATTACTACAACAAATATCATTAATTAATTTTTTTCCATTTATTTTTTAACGCAAAGTGATTGATTTTGTCAGGATTTTGGGGTCAGTGTTTGATCTTTCCCCATCCCGATGTGGGGCCGATGGGGCAGATTTGAGTTTGTGAATCGGTGCCAAGAGAGGAAATTTGGGGCAGGACGGGACAAGTCTGGGGCCAAATGGTTGGGATTGGAGGGACAAGGGTCAGTTCTGGGTGACAACGGTCCCAGTTTGGGGCCGAGGGTCACATGCACCAGTATCCCAATAATCGTAAGCAGTTTTGGCACAGAAATAGATTCCAGAATCCTCGTCCCTGAGGCTGTTGATGGTCAGTGTCACCGAGCTCTGCCCGTTGTCCCTGGAGATCGTCACCCGGCCCCTCACTGACGGCGCGTAGTGTGTGCTGCCACCAGTGTAGATCCCTGCGACCCATTCCAGCCCCTTCCCGGGGCTCTGTCGGACCCACTCCATCGCAAAACTCCCGAAATCGAACCCGGAGGCGCGGCAGAGCAGAGTCAGGGACCCCCCGGGGGGCTGGAGGTGACCCCCGGACTCCAGCAGGGTCACGGCCGCCCTTGGAGTTAAAAGTAGAAATAAAAATTAATATTTGTTATTAATTATTCAATAAAATCACTTCAAATTGCCAATTTTAATTAATGAGGGTAAAAATTAAACCCATTCTCCTGCTGGCCCTGCCAGGTGTGTCCCGGCGCCTCCGGAGCGCCACGCCCACCCCGGGACACGCCCGGATCCGGCGCCTCCAACCTCCAGCCCCCCGGGGGTCCCTGCGCCTCCTCTGCCGCGCCTCCGGGTTCAATTTCGGGAGTTATGGAATGTTCTGGATCCGCCAGAGACCCGGGCAGACGCTGGAATACATTGCCTGTATCAACAGTGGTGGTGGCAGCACCGACTACGCTCCGTCCGTGAAGGGCCGGGTGACGATCTCCAGGGACAACGGGCAGAGCTCGGTGACACTGACCATGAACAGCCTCAGGGACGAGGATTCCGGCTCCTATTTCTGTGCCAAACGTGACAATAATGGTTATGGTGCTGATGCTCCTCGTTTTGGCGACAAAATTGGTACACGCCTCACCTCCATGATGGGTCATCAAATGTCTTCAAACTCCAAATGCATGCCCCAAATCCCAAGCTTTGACCCCAAACCTCGACCATTTCCCTCCCAGATTCCGCCAACACTGCCCCAGCTCTCAACTTTCCTTCCAGGTTTCCTCATTTGCCCCAAATCTTCCCTGATGTGTTCCGTTGTCGGCTGTGGGGCTGTGCTGGAGCCAGGGCCAAAATCAGAAAATTTCCTTTTTCTGGGGCGTTCTTGGAGGTTTGTGGCCCTATTTCAGTCAGTGCCAGGGTTGGGGTTTGGGGCCAAATCAGCCCAATCCGTCCAGCGTTGGCACAGCCGGGGCAGATCTGGGGCCAAGGGCCGAGAGCTGGGCCAGGGGCTGAGGTCTGGGGGCAGGGTCTGGGCTGTGGGGACAGCTGGGGACAGCTGGGGACAGCTGGGGACACTGAGATGGGGTGAGGGTCAGCACCACCATCACCATAAGCAGCAACTCCAGCACCATAACCACTGCAGGAACATTTGGCACAGAAATAGATTCCAGAATCCTCGTCCCTGAGGCTGTTCATGGTCAGTGTCACCGAGCTCTGCCCGTTGTCCCTGGAGATCGTCACCCGGCCCTTCACGGACGGAGCGTAGTTGGTGCCGCCACCACCACTGTTGATACTGGCAATGTATTCTAGCGTCTGCCCGGGTCTCTGGCGGATCCAGAACATTCCATAACTCCTGAAATCGAACCCGGAGGCGCGGCAGAGGAGGCGCAGGGACCCCCCGGGGGGCTGGAGGTCCCCCCCGGACTCCAGCAGGGTCACGGCCGCCCGGAGCCCTGCGGGAAAAAGGGGACATGGGGATGAGGCGCCGGATCCGGGCGTGTCCCGGGGTGGGCGTGGCGCTCCGGAGGTGTCGGGACACACCTGGCAGGGCCAGCAGGGCCACGAGGGCGAGGAGCGGGAGGAGCTCGGGGCCGTGGCCGGGATTGTGCTGGGATGGGGTTTAGGGGGATTTCTGGGGTTTTTAACGAGTCGTTAATTGGGCGGTGAAATGAGCAGTGTCAGGCAGAAGTTTGCAATTAATTAATGAGTGGATCAATGTTAATTGCAGAGTTTCAGGTGCTTTGTGGCTCTGGAAATCTTGGGGAGAACGTTCCGAAAATTTCGGGCTGTAGACGTGACCCTGACCCTGCTGGAGTCCGGGGGGCACCTCCAGCCCCCCGGGGGGTCCCTGCGCCTCCTCTGCCGCGCCTCCGGGTTCGATTTCGGGAGTACCTCCATGGCCTGGACGCGCCAGAGCCCCGGGAAGGGGCTGGAATGGATCGCGGGGATCACCGGCAGTGGCAGCGCCTACTACGCGCCGTCACTCAGGGGCCGGGTGACGATCTCCAGGGACAACGGGCAGAGCTCGGTGACACTGACCATGAACAGCCTCAGGGACGAGGATTCCGGCTCCTATTTCTGTGCCAAGAATAGTTATAATGACGCTATTGGTATTGGTCCTGCCCCCATCTCAGTGTCCCCAGCTGTCCCCAGAGCCCTCCCCTGGCCCAGCCCCAGCCCCTCTGTCCCCACCCTGGGCTGGGCTCATTCCAGGCCCGGGGCTGGTGGTTGATGTGTGGCTGTTGTTGGTCACGGTGACAATGTTGACAGTGTCCCCAAGCCGCCATCTCTGGGTCCCCAAATCTCCCAGAATCCCCAAATCCTTCTCCCAAATCCCAGCCCTTGGCCCCAAATCTCGGCCATTTCCCCCCAAACTTCACCTTTTCTGCCCCAACTCTTGTCCCCAGCTGGAGCCCGGGGTCTCAGTGTCTGGGCTGGGACAGGATTTGGGGCGGCTTGGGGACACTGTCAACATTGTCACCATAACCAACAACAGCCACACATCACAAAACGGCCTTGGGCTTGGCCTGAGCCCGGCCCAGGGTGGGGACAGAGGGGCTGGGGCTGGGCCAGGGGAGGGCTCTGGGGACAGCTGGGGACACGGCCCTGGGGCTGGGGACAATATCATTAACACTGAAACCACCACTAGTATAAGCATCCTTGGCACAGAAATAGATTCCAGAATCCTCGTCCCTGAGGCTGTTCATGGTCAGTGTCACCGAGCTCTGCCCGTTGTCCCTGGAGATCGTCACCCGGCCCTTCACGGATGGGGCGTAGTCGATGGTGCGACTATTACTATTGATCCCTCCGATCCATTCCAGCGCCTGCCCGGGGCTCTGGCGAACCCAGTTCATCCCTGTACTCCCAAAATCGAACCCAGACCCTCGGCAGAGGAGGCGCAGGGACCCCCCGGGGGGCTGGAGGTCCCCCCCGGACTCCAGCAGGGTCACGGCCGCCCGGAGCCCTGCGGGAAAAAGGGGACATGGGGATGGGAAAAGATCAACTGGTCATCCAAATCCTGACCTCATCAAACCCACGGCATTAATAATAAATTTTTTTAAAAAAATATTTACTTTTAATATAATAAAATCCTTATTTTGTTGATAATTAATAATTAGCTTAAATAAGGATCCTGACCCTGCTGGAGTCCGGGGCGGACCTCCAGCCCCCCGGGGGGTCCCTGCGCCTCCTCTGCCGAGGGTCTGGGTTCAGTTTTGGGAGTTACTCAATGAACTGGATCCGGCAGAGACCCGGGCAGGCGCTGGAATTCGTTGCATTGATCAATGGCGATGGTGGCAGCACCTGGTACGCTCCATCCTTGAAAGGTCGGGTGACGATCTCCAGGGACAACGGGCAGAGCTCGGTGACACTGACCATGAACAGCCTCAGGGACGAGGATTCCGGCTCCTATTTCTGTGCCAAGAATAGTTATAATGACGCTATTGGTATTGGTCCCGCCCCCATCTCAGTGTCCCCAGCTGTCCCCAGCTGTCCCCAGAGCCCCCCCCGGCCCAGCCTTGTCCCCTCTGTCCCCACCCTGGGCCGGGCTCAGGCCAAGCCCAAGGCCGTTTTTTGCTGTGTGGCTGTTGTTGGTTATGGTGACAATGTTGACAGTGTCCCCAAGCCGCCCCAAATCCTGTCCCAGCCCAGACACTGAGACCCCGGGCTCCAGCTGGGGACAAGAGTTGTGGCAGAAAAGGTGAAGTTTGGGGTAAAATGCCGAGATTTGGGGCCAAGGGCTGGGATCTGGAGATCAATGTGGGGACATTTGGGGACATTTTGGGGGCTGAGGGTGACAAGGAGCAGCAGAGCCCCACCCCCCGCTGCCGTCAAAGTTCTTGGCACAGAAATAGGAGCCGGAATCCTCGTCCGTGAGGTTGTTGATGGTCAGTGTCACCGCGCTCTGCCCGTTGTCCCTGGAGATTGTCACCCGGCCCCGCAGTGATGGCGCGTGCCACCGGCCGCCGCCGTTGTCGTGGATCCCCGCCACCCACTGCAGCCCCGCCCCGTGGGCCTGGCGCAGCCAGAACATCCCGAATTTACCGAAATCGAACCCGGACCCTCGGCAGAGCAGAGTCAGGGACCCCCCCGGGGCCTGCTCGGCACCCCCGGACTCCAGCAGGGTCACGGCCGCCCGGAGCCCTGCGGGAAAAAGGGGACATGGGGATGAGGCGCCGGATCCGGGCGTGTCCCGGGGTGGGCGTGGCGCTCCGGAGGCGCCGGGACACACCTGGCAGGGCCAGCAGGGCCACGAGGGCGAGGAGCGGGAGGAGCTCGGGGCCGTGGCCGGGATTGTGCTGGGATGGGGTTTAGGGGGATTTCTGGGGTTTTTAACGAGTCGTTAATTGGGCGGTGAAATGAGCAGTGTCAGGCAGAGGTTAGCAATTAATTAATGAGTTGATCAAGGTTAATTCCAGTGTTCAGGCATTTTCAGACCGTGTAAATACTTGGGGAGAATTTTGAGGGAAAATTATTCTGAAGATTCGGGGCTTCAGAAGTGACCCTGACTCCTCTGGACAATGGGGGTCCTGCAGCCCCCCGGGGGGTCCCTGTGCCTTATCAGCCGCGCCTCCGGGTTCGATTTCGGGAATTATGGAATGGGCTGGTATCGACAGAGACCTGGGAAGGGCCTGGAATGGGTCGCAAGTATCAACAGCGATGGCAGCACCGCGTACGCCCCGTCGGTGCGGGGCCGGTTCAGGATCTCCAGGGACAACGGGCAGAGCTCGGTGACACTGACCATGAACAGCCTCAGGGACGAGGATTCCGGCTCCTATTTCTGTGCCAAAAATTCCGGTTCTTACGGCGATGGCGCCGCTGGTATTGCGGCTGTTGGTGGGTTTTGCTCCGCCCCCAATGGCCGTGTCACCACCTGTCCCCAGACCTGTCCCCCAAACCCCACGCCTTGACCCCATTATTGTCCCTGAGTCCCAACATAAAAATGGCTCAGCTCCAAAATCTCAACCGTTGGACCCAAACCTCAGCCGGCGGCTCCGGGTCTCACCCGAGTTGTATAAAACCTTGTGCAAAGGGCCGAGATTTGGGCCCATGGGGCAGATTTGGGGCCCATGGGGCAGATTTGGGTTTGTGACTGTGACTCGGTGCCAGGAGTGGGAATTTGGGGCCCGGGGCTGGGATTTTGGCCAAAAGTTGGGGTTTGGATCCAAATCAGCCCAATCCGTCCAGCGTTGGCACAGCCGGGGCAGATCTGGGGCCAAGGGCCGAGAGCTGGGCCAGGGGCTGGGGTTTGGGGGCAGGGTCTGGGCTGTGGGGACAGCTGGGGACAGCTGGGGACAGCTGGGGACACTGAGATGGGGGCGGGATCACCAAAGGCATTGTCATTCCTACCAACTGCGGCATTACCAGTGCCAGTACATTTGGCACAGAAATAGGAGCCGGAATCCTCGTCCCTGAGGCTGTTCATGGTCAGTGTCACCGAGCTCTGCCCGTTGTCCCTGGTCATCGTGAACCGGCCCTCGAATGATGGCGGGGACCAGGCAGTACCAGCAGTATTGATCCCTGCGACATATTCCAATGACTGCCCGGGTCTTTGATGGATCCAGAACATCGCAAATTTCCCGAAATCGAACCCGGAGGCGCGGCAGAGCAGAGTCAGGGACCCCCCGGGGGGCTGGAGGTCCCCCCCGGACTCCAGCAGGGTCAAGATCATTATTTAAGCTGATTATTCATAATTTAAAAATTTATTATAATAAAAAATGATAATGGTTTTTTTTTTCTATTTAGGTTTTAATGTCTTGGGTTTGATGAGGTCAGGATTTTGTGTCACTGGTTGATCTTTTCCCATCCCCATGTCCCCTTTTTCCCGCAGGGCTCCGGGCGGCCGTGACCCTGCTGGAGTCCGGGGGGGACCTCCAGCCCCCCGGGGGGTCCCTGCGCCTCCTCTGCCGAGGGTCTGGGTTCGATTTCGGGAGTTATGGAATGTTCTGGATCCGCCAGAGCCCCGGGCAGGGGCTGGAATGGCTCGCAGGGGTCACCAGTGGTGGCAGTCCCTGGTATCCACCATCGTTCAAGGGCCGGGTGACGATCTCCAGGGACAACGGGCAGAGCTCGGTGACACTGACCATGAACAGCCTCAGGGACGAGGATTCTGGAACCTATTTCTGTGCCAAAGATGCTCGTGTTTACGGTGATTACGCATATGCTTTTGGCCCCACACCCATGTCCGTGTCCCCAGCTGTCCCCAGCTGTCCCCAGAGCCCTCCCCTGGCCCAGCCCCAGCCCTGACCCCTCTGTCCCCACCCTGGGCTGGGCTCATTCCAGACCCGGGGCTGGTGGTTGATGTGTGGCTGTTGTTGGTCACGGTGACAATGTTGACAGTGTCCCCAAGCCGCCATCTCTGGGTCCCCAAATCTCCCAGAATCCCCAAATCCTTCTCCCAAATCCCAGCCCTTGGCCCCAAATCTCGGCCATTTCACCCCAAACTTCACTATTTCTGCCCCAACTCTTGTCCCCAGCTGGAGCCCGGGGTCTCAGTGTCTGGGCTGGGACAGGATTTGGGGCAAAACCAGAACTTTTGGAGAGAAAGGTCAGGACTGGGGCCAGGGGAGAAGGTTGGGGGCCACGGGGGGAGTTTTGGGGCAGGACTTGGGGTCAAGGGTCACCATTGGGTCACATGGGGACAAAGGGTCAGGAACAGGGTCAGGGGCTGAGGTTTGGGACAAAAATCTGGGTTTTGGGGACAGGCAGGAAACAGTGACAGGGATGGGGACAAAGCCCAAACACCACCCCAAGCACCATAACCAACATCAGCAGCAGTATGAGAATAATCTTCAGTGGCCTTGGCACAGAAATAGATTCCAGAATCCTCGTCCCTGAGGCGGTTCATGGTCAGTGTCACCGAGCTCTGCCCGTTGTCCCTGGAGATCGTCACCCGGTCCCTCAAGGATGGTGTGTAGTAGGTGTAACCACCACCGCCGCTGATCCCTGCCACCCACTCCAGCCCCTTCCCGGGGCTCTGCCGCATCCACAACATGGAGTGACCCCCAAAATTGAACCCGGACCCTCGGCAGAGGAGGCGCAGGGACCCCCGGGGGGCTGGAGGTCCCCCCCGGACTCCAGTAAGGTGACGTTCACTATTTAAGATAATTATGCATAAGAAGGAGAATCCAAAATTTTATTATAATAAAAAATAATAATTAAATATTTTTTCTATTTAATTTTAAATGCCAGTGGTTTGATTTTGTCTGGATTTTGTGTCACTGGTTGATCTTTTCCCATCCCCATGTCCCCTTTTTCCCGCAGGGCTCCGGGCGGCCGTGACCCTGCTGGAGTCCGGGGGGGACCTCCAGCCCCCCGGGGGGTCCCTGCGCCTCCTCTGCCGAGGGTCTGGGTTCAATTTTGGGAATTACCAAATGGACTGGTTTCGCCAGAGCCCCGGGCAGACGCTGGAATGGATCGCAGCGATCACCTTCAACGGCAACAGCACCTGGCACGCGCCGTCAGTCAAGGGCCGGTTCACGATCTCCAGGGACAACGGGCAGAGCTCGGTGACACTGACCATGAACAGCCTCAGGGTCGAAGATTCTGGCACCTATTTCTGTGCCAAAAATGTTTATGGTTATCACAGTAGCGGTGGCGTTGTTACTGCTGCTGCTGGTCGTGGTTATGGTGCTGATGTTGGATATGGTGGGTTTGGCCCCGCCCACATCTCCCAGTCCCCAGGTGTCCCCAAAGCCCAGACCCTTCCCCAAATCTGAACCCCTGACCCCATTCCTAACCCTTGACCCCGTGTCCCGTCCCCGGGCCCAACGCTGACCTTTGGGGCGGAGTTTAAAGAACAGATTTGGGGCCGAATCCATCAAAGCCTTGGAGAAACGCTCCCTGTGGGAAACACCAAAAGCCAAAAAGGGTTTTTAGGAACTGAAAATTCAGGCCCGAAACAGGAGCAGCCGAGGCCTCGGCAGCTGCCGAAACCGAAACAGCCCGAGAGCAGAAAAGATGCAGCAGCTCAGCCAACGAGGACACGGGGAGCCGAGGCCGAGGGGCCGCCTTTGGGGCGAATCGATGCCGACCCCGCGGGAAATCAAAGCCCCAGGGGACAGCAGAAGGGCTCGGGGTCAATGGAAAGTTTGTCCAAAGCAGCAGCAGCACCACCAGTATTATAGGATTTCCCACAGAAATAGGAGCCGGAATCCTCGTCCCTGAGGCTGTTCATGGTCAGTGTCACCGAGCTCTGCCCGTTGTCCCTGGAGATCGTGAACCGACCCTTCACGGACGGCGCGTAGAAGGTGCTGCCACCATCGCTGTTGATCCCCGCAACATATTCCAGCGCCTTCCCAGGTTTTTGACGGATCCAGTACATCCCAAAACTTCCAAAATTGAACCCGGAGGCGCGGCAGAGGAGGCGCAGGGACCCCCCGGGGGGGGCAGCTCCTCTGGGATTTTGGGTCCGAGGAAATGGAAAGGGTTCGGATTTGAGGTGAAACCATGGAAAGGTTCTGCTGAAGGCAGAGCTGGACCAGCCCCATCCTCCGCCTGCTCTTGATGGACTTCAACAGGTGTGTCCCTGCGCCTCCGGAGCGCCACGCCCACCTCGGGACACGCCCGGATCCAGCGCCTCCTCCCCATGTCCCCTTTTTCCCGCAGGGCTCCGGGCGGCCGTGACCCTGCTGGAGTCCGGGGGGGACCTCCAGCCCCCCGGGGGGTCCCTGCGCCTCCTCTGCCGAGGGTCTGGGTTCAATTTCGGGAGTTACTCCATGTTCTGGATCCGCCAGAAACCCGGGCAGGCGCTGGAATACGTCGGCGGCATCAAGAACGATGGTGGCAACATCGGCTACGCGCCATCGCTCAATGGCCGGGTGACGATCTCCAGGGACAACGGGCAGAGCTCGGTGACACTGACCATGAACAGCCTCAGGGACGAGGATTCCGGCTCCTATTTCTGTGCCAAATTCGCCGGTGCTTTCGCTGACTGGGCTGGAGGTTACGGTGCCTTTGGTGACGGGGGCGGTTTTGGCCCCGCCCACCTCTCTCAGTCCCCAAATCCCAAATCCTGCCCCACATCGGAACCCTTGGCCGTGGGAACAGATCAGATATTTTGGGGAAACTGAACTGTCAAAGGCGTTTTGTAGCCAAACCCGTGTGGGGAGTTTTCAGATGATTGGCCTGGAAGCATCAGCAGCGTCGTGTGGGAGAAGATCTGGGGCCACGGGCCGAGAGCTGGGCCAGGGGCTGGGGTCTGGGGGCAGGGTCTGGGCTGTGGGGACAGCTGGGGACAGCTGGGGACAGCTGGGGACACTGAGATGGGGGCGGGGCCAGCAATGGCATCGTCACTACTAACGGCTGTATCCACACCACTAAAAGCCGATTTGGCACAGAAATAGGAGCCGGAATCCGCGTCCCTGAGGCTGTTCATGGTCAGTGTCACCGAGCTCTGCCCGTTGTCCCTGGAGATCGTCACCCGGCCCTTCACCGACGGTGTGTAGTAGGTGGTGCCATCATTCTTCATCCCCGCGACAAATTCCAGCCCCTGCCCGGGTTTCTGGCGGATCCACATCATTCCTTTATCTGCGAAATCGAACCCGGAGGCGCGGCAGAGGAGGCGCAGGGACCCCCCGGGGGGCTGGAGGTCCACCCCAAACTCCAGCGGGGTCACGGCCACCCTTGAAATTAAAATCTGAATTGAAAAAATTCAATGATTAATAATTATTTTAGAAATGCATTGTTTAAATTTTTTATTATTAAGAGGTAAATAATTAAAGCCATTCTCCTGCTGGCCCTGCCAGGTGTGTCCCGGCGCCTCCGGAGCGCCACGCCCACCCCGGGACACGCCCGGATCCGGCGCCTCATCCCCATGTCCCCTTTTTCCCGCAGGGCTCCGGGCGGCCGTGACCCTGCTGGAGTCCGGGGGTGCCGAGCAGGCCCCGGGGGGGTCCCTGACTCTGCTCTGCCGAGGGTCCGGGTTCGATTTCGGTAAATTCGGGATTTTCTGGGTGCGCCAGGCCCACGGGGCGGGGCTGCAGTGGGTGGCGGGGATCCACGACGACGGCGGCGGCCGGTGGCACGCGCCATCACTGCGGGGCCGGGTGACAATCTCCAGGGACAACGGGCAGAGCTCGGTGACACTGACCATCAACAGCCTCACGGACGAGGACTCCGGCTCCTATTTCTGTGCCAAGAACTTTGACGGCAGCGGGGGGTGGGGCTCTGCTGCTCCTTGTCACCCTCAGCCCCCAAAATGTCCCCAAATGTCCCCAAATTGATCTCCAGATCCCAGCCCTTGGCCCCAAATCTCGGCATTTTACCCCAAACTTCACCATCGCTGCCCCAACTCTTGTCCCCAGCTGGAGCCCGGGGTCTCAGTGTCTGGGCTGGGACAGGATTTGGGGCAAAACCAGAACTTTTGGA
>JACEWE010000172.1:78648-180585 GCA_014839755.1 Sylvia borin
AAGGCCAGGTGAGTGCGCAGGTGAGGGTTGGGTGGGGCAGGAGGTGGGTGTGTGTCCATCAGGGTCTTGGTGGGCACCAAAATTGGGTGTCCATCATGGTCTTGGTGGTCATCAAAGGTTGATGTCCAGCTCTGGTCTTGGTGTCCAACCCTGGTCTTGGTGGTCATCAGAAGTTTGGTGTCCATCGTGGTCTTGGTGGTCATCAAACCTTGGTCTTGGTGGTTATCAAATGTTGATGTCCAGTGTGGTCTTGGTGGTCATCAGGTTTTGGTCTTGGTGGTCATCTGACCTTGGTGTCCATCATGGTCAACCTTGGTCTTGGTGGTCATCAGACCTTGATCTTGGTGGTCATCAAACTTTGGTCTTGGTGGTCATCTGACCTTGGTGTTGGTGGTCATCAAAGGTTGGTCTTGGTGGTCATTAGACCCTGGTCTTGGTGGTCATTGAAGCTTGGTGTCCAGCCCTGGTCTTGGTGGTCATCTGACCTTGGTCTTGGTGGTCATCAGATCTTGGTCTTGGTGGTCATCAAACCCTGGTCTTGGTGGTCATCAAACTTTGGTCTTGGTGGTCATCTGACCTTGGTGTCCTTTGTGGTCAACCTTGGTCTTGGTGGTCACCACACATTGGTCTTGGTGGTCATCAAACGTTGGTGTCCACGGTGGTCTTGGTGGTCACCACACCGTGACCTCGGTGTCCATGGTGGCCGGCCGCGCTCTCGGTGGGAAGTGAGGAGGACGGGGACAGGAAACGCAGGAGGAAGGCGCCCGGAGAACGGGGCGGCGGCAAGGAGGAGAGGAGCAGGAGAGGGAAGGGCCAAGGAGGAGGAGGAGGAGGAGGAGGAGGAGGAGGAGGAGGAGGAGGGAAGAGTAAAGGGAGAGGGAAGGCCAGGTGAGTGCGCAGGTGAGGGATGGGTGGGGCAGGAGGTGGGCGTCAAAATTTGGTGTCCATCGTGGTCTTGGTGGTCATCAAACCCTGGTCTTGGTCATCTGACCTTGGTGTCCATCGTGGTCAATCCTGGTCTTGGTTGGTTTTGGTGGTCATCAAACGTGTTGGTTGGTTTTGGTGGTCATCAAACGTTGGTGTCCATCATAGTCTTGGTGGTCATCAGGTTTTGGTCTTGGTGGTCATCAGACCTTGGTGTCCATCGTGGTCTTGGTGGTCATTGGATCTTGATCTTGGTGATCATCAAACTTTGGTCTTGGTGGTCATCTGACCTTGGTCTTGGTGGTCATCAGACCTTGGTGCCCATCCTGGTCTTGGTGGTCATCAGATCTTGATCTTGGTGGTCATCAAACTTTGGTCTTGGTGGTCATCTGACCTTGGTGTCCATCGTGGTCAACCTTGGTCTTGGTGGTCATCAAACCCTGGTCTTGGTGGTCATCAAACGTTGGTGTCCATCATGGTCTTGGTGGTCATCTGACCTTGATCTTGGTGATCATCAGGTTTTGGTCTTGATGGTCATCAGACCTTGGTGTCCATTGTGGTCAACCCTGGTCTTGGTGGTCATCAAACCCTGGTCTTGGTGGTCACCACACATTGGTCTTGGTGGTCATCAAACGTTGGTGTCCATGGTGGTCTTGGTGGTCACCACACCGTGACCTCGGTGTCCATGGTGGCCGGCCGCGCTCTCGGTGGGAAGTGACGAGGACGGGGACAGGAAACGCAGGAGGAAGGCGCCCGGAGAACGAGGCGGCGGCAAGGAGGAGAGGAGCAGGAGAGGGAAGGGCCAAGGAGGAGGAGGAGGAGCAGGAGGAGGAGGAGGGAAGAGTAAAGGGAGAGGGAAGGCCAGGTGAGTGCACAGGTGAGGTGGGTGGGGCAGGAGGGTGGTGGGTACCAAAATTGGGTGTCCATCATGGTCTTGGTGGTCATCAGGCCTTGGTCTCAGTGGTCATCAGACCTTGGTCTTGGTGGTCATCAAACTTTGGTCTTGGTGGTCATCTGACCTTGGTGTTGGTGGTCATCAAAGGTTGGTGTCCATTATGGTCTTGGTGGTCATCAGGTTTTGGTCTTGGTGGTCATCTGACCTTGGTGTCCATCGTGGTCATCAAAAGTTGGTCTTGGTGGTCATCAAACTTTGGTCTTGGTGGTCATTGAAGCTTGGTGTCCAGCCCTGGTCTTGGTGGGCCTCAAACTTTGGTCTTGGTGGTCATCTGACCTTGGTGTCCATCGTGGTCAATCCTGGTCTTGGTGGTCACGAAAATTTGGTCTTGGTGGTCGTCTGACCTTGGTGTCCATCGTGGTCAACCTTGGTCTTGGTGGTCATCAGGTTTTGGTCTTGGTGGTCATCTGACCTTGGTCTTGGTGGTCATCAGATCTTGATCTTGGTGGTCATCAAACTTTGGTCTTGGTGGTCATCAAACTTTGGTCTTGGTGGTCACCAAACGTTGGTGTCCATGGTGGTCTTGGTGGTCACCACACCGTGACCTCGGTGTCCATGGTGGCCGGCCGCGCTCTCGGTGGGAGGTGACGAGGACGAGGACAGGAAACGCAGGAGGAAGGCCCCCGGAGAACGGGGCGGCGGCAAGGAGGAGAGGAGCAGGAGAGGGAAGGGCCAAGGAGGAGGAGGAGCAGGAGGAGGAGGAGCAGGAGGAGGGAAGAGTAAAGGGAGAGGGAAGGCCAGGTGAGTGCGCAGGTGACGGATGGGTGGGGCAGGAGGTGGGCGTCAAAATTTGGTGTCCATCATGGTCTTGGTGGTCATCAGACCTTGGTCTTGGTGGTCATCAAACTTTGATCTTGGTGGTCATCAGACCTTGGTGTCCATTGTGGTCTTGGTGGTCACCAGACCTTGGTCTTGGTGGTCATCAGATCTTGATCTTGGTGGTCATCAGGTTTTGGTCTTGGTGGTCATCAGACCTTGGTGTCCATCGTGGTCAACCCTGGTCTTGGTGGTCATCAGACTTTGGTCTTGGTGGTCATCAGACCTTGGTGTTGGTGGTCATCGAACTTTGGTCTTGGTGGTCATCAGACCTTGGTGTCCATCGTGGTCAACGAACTTTGGTCTTGGTCGTCATCAAACTTTGGTCTTGGTGGTCATCACACCTTGGTCTTGGTGGTCATCTGACCTTGGTGTCCATTGTGGTCAACCCTGGTCTTGGTGGTCATCAGACCTTGGTCTTGGTGGTCATCAGATCTTGGTGTCCATCGTGGTCTTGGTGGTCATCAGGTTTTGGTCTTGGTGGTCATCAAAGGTTGGTCTTGGTGGTCATCAAACCCTGGTCTTGGTGGTCATCAGACTTTGGTCTTAGTGGTCACCACATGTTGGTTTTGGTGGTCATCAAACATTGGTGTCCATCCTGGTCTTGGTGGTCATCAAAGGTTGGTCTTGGTGGTCATCTGACCTTGGTGTCCATCGTGGTCAACCTTGGTCTTGGTGGTCATCAGACCCTGGTCTTGGTGGTCACCACGTGTTGGTTTTGGTGGTCATCAAACGTTGGTGTCCATCGTGGTCTTGGTGGTCATCAGACCCTGGTCTTGGTGGTCATCAAACTTTGGTCTTGGTGGTCACCAAACGTTGGTGTCCATGGTGGTCTTGGTGGTCACCACACCGTGACCTCGGTGTCCATGGTGGCCGGCCGCGCTCTCGGTGGGAAGTGACGAGGACGGGGACAGGAAACGCAGGAGGAAGGCGCCCGGAGAACGGGGCGGCGGCAAGGAGGAGAGGAGCAGGAGAGGGAAGGGCCAAGGAGGAGGAGCAGGAGGAGGAGGAGGAGGAGGAGGAGGGAAGAGTAAAGGGAGAGGGAAGGCCAGGTGAGTGCGCAGGTGAGGGATGGGTGGGGCAGGAGGGTGGTGGGTACCAAAATTGGGTGTCCATCATGGTCTTGGTGGTCATCAAAGCTTGATGTCCAGCTCTGGTCTTGGTGTCCAGCCGTGGTCTTGGTGGTCATCAGAAGTTTGGTGTCCATCATGGTCTTGGTGGTCATCAGACCTTGGTGTCCATCATGGTCTTGGTGGTCATTAGGTTTTGGTCTTGGTGGTCATCTGATCTTGGTGTCCATTGTGGTTTTGGTGGTCATCAGGTTTTGGTCTTGGTGGTCATCAGACCTTGGTGTCCATCGTGGTCAACCTTGGTCTTGGTGGTCATCAGGTTTTGGTCTTGGTGGTCATCAAACTTTGGTCTTGGTGGTCATCAAACCTTGGTCTTGGTGGTCATCAGAGGTTGGTGGTCATCAGAGGTTGGTGGTCATCAAAGGTTGGTTTTAATTGTGGTCAGTCTTGGTCTTGGTGGTCACCTGATCTTGGTGTCCATCGTGGTCAACCCTGGTCTTGGTGGTCATAAGAATTTGGTCTTGGTGGTCATCAGGCCTTGGTGTCCATTGTGGTCACTCAGGGGTCAGGGGTCGCTCAGGGGTCACTCAGTGGTCACTCAGGGGTCAGGGGTCACTCATTGGTCACTCTGGTTGCAGCACCATCACGCCGGTGGTCGGGAAGAAGCGGAAGCGGAACGTGGTCACTGTGGTCACTGTGGTCACTGTGGTCACTCTGATCACTCAGGGGTCACTGTGGGGTCACTCAGGGGTCAGAGGTCACTCAGTGGTCACTCATTGGTCACTCTGGTTGCAGCACCATCACGCCGGTGGTCGGGAAGAAGCGGAAGCGGAACGTGGTCACTGTGGTCACTGTGGTCACTGTGGTCACTCTGATCACTCAGGGGTCACTGTGGGGTCACTCAGGGGTCAGAGGTCACTCAGTGGTCACTCATTGGTCACTCTGGTTGCAGCACCATCACCCCGGTGGTGGGTAAGAAGCGGAAGCGGAACGTGGTCACTCATTGGTCACTGTGGTCACTATGGTCACTGTGGTCACTCAGGGGTCACTCAGGGGTCAGAGGTCAGTCAGGGGTCACTCAGTGGTCACTCTGGTCACTCTGGTTGCAGCACCATCACGCCGGTTGTGGGTAAGAAGCGGAAGCGGAACGTGGTCACTCATTGGTCACTGTGGTCACTATGGTCACTGTGGTCACTCAGGGGTCACTCAGGGGTCAGAGGTCAGTCAGGGGTCACTCAGTGGTCACTCTGGTCACTCTGGTTGCAGCACCATCACGCCGGTTGTGGGTAAGAAGCGGAAGCGGAACGTGGTCACTCATTGGTCACTGTGGTCACTGTGGTCACTGTGGGGTCACTGTGGGGTCACTCAGGGGTCAGAGGTCACTCAGTGGTCACTCTGGTTGCAGCACCATCACGCCGGTGGTCGGGAAGAAGCGGAAGCGGAACGTGGTCACTGTGGTCACTGTTCCCTCAGTGGTCACTCATTGGTCACTGTGGTGACTCAGGGGTCACTCTGGGGTCACTGTGGGGTCAGAGGTCACTCAGTGGTCACTCTGGTCACTCTGGTTGCAGCACCATCACGCCGGTGGTCGGTAAGAAGCGGAAGCGGAACGCCTCCTCGGACAACTCGGACTCGGAGGCGCTGCCGGCGCCGTCCCCGCGCCACGACGACGACAGCAGCGTGCAGGTGAGCGCACCTGGGGGCACCTGGGGACACCTGAGACACACCTGGGGACACCTGGGGTCACCTGGGGATACACCTGGGGGCACCTGGGCACACCTGGGGACACCTGGGGTGACAGTGACACACCTGGGGGCACCTGGGGACACCTGGGGACACCTGGGGACACCTAAAATACACCTGGGGACACCTGGGGACACCTGGGCACACCTGGGGACACCTGGGGACAGCTGGGGATACACCTGGGGACACCTGGGGATACACCTGAGATACACCTGGGGACACCTGGGGATACACCTGAGATACACCTGGGGACACCTGGGGACACCTGGGGACACCTGGGGACACCTGGGGGCACTTGGGGACAGCTGAGATACACCTGAGATACACCTGGGGACACCTGGGGACACCTGGGGACACCTGGGGACAGCTGGGGGCACCTGGGGACACCTGAGATACACCTGGGCACACCTGAGATACACCTGAGATACACCTGGGCACACCTGAGACACCTGGGGACACCTGGGCACACCTGAGATACACCTGAGATACACCTGGGGACACCTGAGATACACCTGAGATACACCTGGGGACACCTGAGATACACCTGGGGGCACCTGGGGACAGCTGAGATACACCTGGGGACACCTGAGATACACCTGGGCACACCTGGGGACAGCTGGGGACAGTTGGGGACATCACTGGGGACAGCTGTGACACACCTGGGCACACCTGGGCACACCTGTGGTCACACCTGGGGACACCTGGGGACACCTGGGGTCAGCTGAGATACACCTGAGATACACCTGAGATACACCTGGGGTCACCTGGGGACACCTGGGGGCACCTGGGGGTCAGCTGGGGGTCAGCTGGGGACACCTGGGGTCAGCTGGGGACACCTGGGGACACCTGAGATACACCTGGGGACACCTGAGATACACCTGGGGGCACCTGGGGATACACCTGGGGACACCTGAGATACACCTGGGGACACACCTGGGGTCACCTGGGGACAGATGGGGTCACCTGGGGTCACCTGAGACACACCTGGAGACACCTGGAGTCACCTGAGATACACCTGGGCACACCTGGGGGCACCTGGGGACACCTGGGGGGTCACCACGACAACGACAGCAGCGTGCAGGTGAGGTCACCTGGGGACACACCTGGAGTCACCTGCGTCGTGTCCCACCGGCGCCGTGTCACCTGTCTTGTGTCACCTGTGTCCCACGTGTCTCACCTGTCTCGTGACTCACCTGTGCCGTGTCTCACCTGTCACTCACCTGTCCCTCACCTGTCTCACCTGTGCAGAAGCGGCGCTCCAGCCGCCAGGTGAAGCGGAAGAAGTACACTAAGGCCACGCCCCTCACCTGTCCCTCACATGTGTCCCAGGTGTGTCAGGTGTGTCACTCACCTGTCCCAGGTGTCTCACCTGTGTCACGTGTGTCTCACCTGTGCAGAAGCGGCGCTCGAACCGCCAGGTGAAGCGGAAGAAGCACACTAAGGCCACGCCCCTCACATGTCCCTCACGTGTCCCAGGTGTCCCTTACCTGTCCCTCACCTGTCCCAGGTGTCTCACCTGTCCCTCACCTGTCTCACCTGTGCAGAAGCGGCGCTCCAGCCGCCAGGTGAAGCGGAAGAAGCACACCAAGGCCACGCCCCTCACCTGTCCCATGTGTCCCAGGTGTCCCATGTGTCCCAGGTGTCCCAGGTGTGTCCCTCACCTGTCTCAGGTGTGTCACCTGTCACTCACCTGTCCGTTACCTGTCTCACCTGTGCAGAAGCGGCGCTCGAACCGCCAGGTGAAGCGGAAGAAGTGCACTAAGGCCACGCCCCTCACCTGTCCCTCACGTGTCCCTCACGTGTCCCAGGTGTCTCAGGTGTCTCAGGTGTCTCACCTGTGTCTCACCTGTGCAGAAGCGGCGCTCCAGCCGCCAGGTGAAGCGGAAGAAGCGCACCGAGGCCACGCCCCTCACCTCTCCCATGTGTCCCATGTGTCCCAGGTGTCCCAGGTGTGTCAGGTGTGTCACCTGTCACTCACCTGTCCCTCACGTGTCTCACCTGTGCAGAAGCGGCGCTCGAACCGCCAGGTGAAGCGGAAGAAGTACACCGAGGACCTGGACATCAAGATCACGGACGACGAGGAGGAGGAGGAGCCGGACGTGGGCGGCCCCGCCCCCCCCGAGCAGGCCCCGCCCCCGGCCCCGCCCGACGCCGACGCCGACGCCGACGCCCTGCCCGCCGTGCAGTTCTTCGTGGTGGGTGGCCTTCATCATCACCCTCATCATCCTCACCTTCATCTTCATCCCCATCATCTTCATCCCTGTGGCCTTCATCACCTTTTGACCTTCATCATCCTCATCTTCATCATCTTCCTCATTTTCTTCATCCCTGTGACCTTCATCATTTTCATCCCCATCATCTTCATCATCACTTTTTGGATCTTCTCCACCTTGACCTTCATCCTCCTCCTCATCTTCCTCCTCATCTTCTTCATCCCCATGGCCTTCATCATCCTCATCACCTTTTGACCTTCATCCCCTCCTCCTCCTCCTCACCTTCTTCATTCCCATGACCTTCATCATCATCCTCATCCCCTTTTGACCTTCATCCCCTCGTTCTTCATCCTCCTCCTGTTCCTCCTCCTCTTCATCCCTGTGGCCTTCATCATCTCCATCCTCATGTTCATCATCACCTTTTGACCTTCATCACCTTTTGACCTTCATCCTCCTCCTCGTCTTCTTCCTCATCTTCTTCATCCCTGTGACCTTCATCATTTTCATCCGCATCATCTTCATCATCACATTTTGACCTTCATCATCCTCCTCCTCTTCTTCCTCCACCTCTTCCTCATCCCTGTGGCCTTCATCATCTTCATCCCCATCATCTTCATCCCCATGACCTTCATCATCTTCGTCCCCGTCATCTTCATCACCTTTTGACCGTCATCCTCCTCCTCCTCTTCCTCCTCGTCTTCCTCATCCCTGTGACCTTCATCATCTTCTCCATCCTCATCTTCATCATCATTTCCTCCATCCTCATCATCATCTTCATCATCCTCATCACCTTTTGACCTTCATCCCCTCGTCCTTCATCATCCTCCTCCTCATTTTCCTCCTCCTCATCTTCCTCATCCCTGTGACCATCATCATCTTCATCCCCATCATCTTCATCACGTTTTGGCCTTTATCACCTCATCCTCCTCATCTTCTTCTTCATCCCCATGACCTTCATCATCCTCATCTCCTTCTGACCTTCATCCCCTCGTTCTTCATCCTCCTCCTCTTCCTCCTCCTCTTCCTCATCCCCATGGCCTTCATCATCTTCATCCCCATCATCTTCATCACCTTTTGACCTTCATCATCCTCCTCATCTTCATCATCTTCCTCATCCCCGTGACCTTCATCATCCTCATCACCTTTTGACCTTCATTGTCCTCCTCCTCCTCTTCCTCCTCATCTTCCTCATCCCCGTGACCATCATCTTCCTCATCCCCATCATCATCTCCTCCATCCTCTTCATCTTCCTCATCATCTTCATCCCCATGACCTTCATCACCTCCATCCCCATCATCTTCATCACCTTTTGACCTTCATCACCTTTTGACCTTCATCACCTTTTGACCTTCATCATCCTCCTCATCTTCTTCCTCCTCGTCTTCCTCATCCGCGTGGCCTTCATCACCTTCTCCATCCTCATCTTCATCATCATCTGCTCCATCCTCATCATCATCTTCATCGTCTTCATCCCCATCATTGTCTTCATCACCTTTTGACCTTCATCATTATCCTCCTCCTCTTCCTCGTCTTCTTCATCCCCGTGGCCTTCATCATCTTCATCCCCATCATCATCTTCATCTTCATCTTCATCCCCATCTTCATCTTCATCTTCATCCCCATCTTCATCTTCGTCTTGGTCTTCATCTTCATCATCCTCATCACCTTTTGACCTTCATCCCCCTCATCCTTCATCATCCTGCTCCTCATCTTCCTCCTCCTCATCTTCCTCATCCCTGTGACCATCATCATCTTCATCCCCATCATCATCCTCATCCCCTTTTGACCTTCATCCCCTCCTCCTCCTCCTCCTCCTCGTCTTCATCCTCATCTCCGTGACCTTCATCATCATCATCACCTTTTGACCTTGATCCCCTCGTCCTTCATCATCCTCCTCCTCATCTTCCTCCTCCTCGTCTTCCTCATCCCCATGACCTTCATCATCCTCCTCCTCCCCTTCTGACCTTCCTCCCCTCCTCCTCCTCCTCCTCCTCATCATCATCTTCATCCCCATGACCTTCGTCACCTCCATCTTCATCATCCTCCTCCTCACCTTCTGACCTTCATCCCCTCCTCCTCCTCCTCCTCCTCACCTTCCTCCTCACCTTCTTCATCCCCGTGACCTTCATCCCCATGACCTTCATCATCCTCATCCTCATCATCCTCATCATCATTCTCCTCCTCACCTTCTGACCTTCATCCCCTCCTCCTCCTCCTCCTCCTCCTGCTCCTCCTCCTCCTCCCCATGACCTTCATCTTCATTCTCACCTTCTGACCTTCGTCCCCTCCTCCTCCTCCTCCTCCTCCTCCTCCTCCTCACCTTCTTCATCCCCATCATCATCCTCCTCCTCACCCTCTGACCTTCATCCCCTCCTCCTCCTCCTCCTCCTCCTCATCCCCATGACCTTCATCATCATCATCATCCTCCTCACCCTCTGACCTTCATCCCCTCCTCCTCCTCCTCCTCCTCCTCATCATCATCATCTTCATCCCCATGACCTTCATCTTCATCCTCCTCCTCACCCTCTGACCTTCCTCCCCTCCTCCTCCTCCTCTTTCCCCTCCCCCGCAGGAGAACCCGAGCGAGGAGGACGCCGCCATCGTGGACAAGGTGCTGTCCATGCGAGTGGTCAAGAAGGAGGTCAGTGGGGGTCACCCCGGGGTCACCGCGGGGTCGCGGGGGGAGGGGCGTGGCCTTCGTCTTCATCCTCATCCTCATCCTCCTCTTCCTCAGCTGCCCTCGGGACAATTGGTGGAGGCCGAGGAGTTCTTCGTCAAGTACAAGAACTAGTAGGTGGTCACCTCCGGGGGTCACCCCGGGGGTCAGCGGGGTCACGGGGGTCATTGGTGGGCAGTTTGGGGTCACTCATGGTCAGTTTGGGGTCAGTTGTGGTCATTTATGGTCAGTTTGGGGTTATTTATGGTCAGTTTGGGGTCATTTGTGGTCATTCCTGGGTCAGTTTGGGGTCATTTAGGGTCAGTTTAGGGTCATTTATGGTCATTGATGGTCGTTCGTGGTCATTTATGGTCAGTTTGGGGTCATTTGTGGTGACTCTTGGGTCAGTTTGGGGTCACTCCTGGGTCAGTTTGGGGTCATTTAGGGTCAGTTTGGGGTCATTTATGGTCAGTTGTGGTCATTTGTGGTCATTTGAGGTCACTCCTGGGTCAGTTTGGGGTCATTTGTGGTCAGTTGTGGTCAGTTGTGGTCATTAATGGTCAGTTTGGGGTCATTTGAGGTCAGTTTGGGGTCATTGATGGACAGTTGTGGTCACTCATGGTCAGTTTGGGGTCATTTGTGGTCACTCCTGGGTCAGTTTGGGGTCATTTGAGGTGAGTTTGGGGTCATTTGAGGTCAGTTGTGGTCATTAATGGTCAGTTTGGGGTCACTCCTGGGTCAGTTTGGGGTCATTGATGGTCATTTATGGTCAGTTTGAGGTCATTCGTGGTCATTTGGGGTCACTCCTGGGTCAGTTTGGGGTCATTAGAGGTCAGTTTGGGGTCAGTTGTGGTCATTAATGGTCAGTTTGGGGTCATTTAGGGTCACTTTGGGGTTATTTATGGTCAGTTTGGGGTCATTTATGGTCGTTGATTGTCATTAATGGTCAGTTTGAGGTCGTTTGTGGTCATTTGTGGTCACTTGGGGTCATTTATGGTCAGTTTGTGGTCACTCGTGGTCATTAATGGTCAGTTTGGGGTCATTTGTGGTGACTCCTGGGTCAGTTTGGGGTCACTCCTGGGTCAGTTTGGGGTCATTTAGGGTCAGTTTGGGGTCATTTGTGGTCACTCGGGGTCATTTGTGGTCATTTGTGGTTATTTATGGTTATTTATGGTTATTTATGGTCACTTTGGGGTCATTTATGGTCACTCGGGGTCGTTTGTGGTCAGTTGTGGTCACTCCTGGGTCAGTTTGGGGTCACTCGTGGTCATTAGTGGTCAGTTTGGGGTTATTTATGGTCAGTTTGAGGTCATTTGTGGTCATTTGGGGTCACTCCTGGTCATTTGTGGTCAGTTTGGGGTCACTTGTGGTTATTTATGGTTATTTACGGTCATTTATGGGCAGTTTGGGGTCATTTGTGGTCACTCGGGGTCATTTGTGGTCAGTTTGGGGTCATTTGGGGTCATTTGTGGCCGTTTATGGTCATTTGTGGTCACTCTTGGGCAGTTTGTGGTCATTAATGGTCATTAATGGTCAGTTTGGGGTCATTTAAGGCCATTTATGGTCATTTATGGTCATTAATGGTCACTTTGGGGTCATTTGTGGTCAGTTGTGGTCATTTATGGTCAGTTTGAGGTCATTTGTGGTCATTTGGGGTCATTTGTGGTCACTTTGGGGTCATTTGTGGTCACTGGTGGTCATTGGGGGGGGTCACTGGGAGGTCATCGGGGTCATGGAGGGGTCACTCAGGGTCATGGAGGGGTCACTAGTGGTCATTTATGGTCATTTATGGTCATTTATGGTCAGTTTGGGTCATTTTTGGGCCATTTTGGGTCATTTTTTGGCCGTTTTGGGTCGTTTTTGGGTCATTTTGAGGCTTTTTTGAGGCCGTTTTTGGACCATTTTTGGGGCAAATTTATGGTGATTTTTGGGTCGTTTTTTTGGCCATTTTTAGGTGATTTTTGGGTCGTTTTTGGGTCAGTTTTTTGCCATTTTTGGGCCCAATTTTGGGTCATTTTTGACCAGTTTTAGGATAAATTTTAGGACCATTTTGGGGTAATTTTTGGGTTGTTTTTGGGCCATTTTGGGTCATTTTTGGGTTATTTTTGGGTCGTTTTTGGGTCGTTTTTGGGCTATTTTGGGGTCATTTTTTGGCCATTCTGGGCGGGGTCGGTGGGCGTGTCCCTCCCCCGCCCCAGGTGAGCTCTGGCCCCGCCCCCAGCTCCTACCTGCATTTGGGGACCATTTTTGGGTCATTTTTGGGTCATTTTTTGGCCGTTTTGGGGCCGTTTCAGGACACATTTTGGGACAATTTTTGGGTCATTTTTGGGTCATTTTGAGGCTTTTTTGGGGTCATTTTTGGGTCATTTTTTGGCCATTTTTAGGTGATTTTTGGGTCGTTTTTGAGTCAGTTTTTTGCCATTTTTGGGCCCAATTTTGGGTCATTTTTGGGCCATTTTTGGGCCGTTTTTGGATCATTTTTGGTGCCGTTTTTGGGTCATTTTGGGGCGGTTTTTGGGCATTTTGGGACCACTTTTGGGGCAGATTTATGGTGATTTTTGGATCATTTTTTTGCCATTTTTAGGTGATTTTTGGGTCGTTTTTGGGTCAGTTTTTTGCCATTTTTGGGCCCAATTTTGGGTCATATTTGGGCCATTTTTGGTGCCGTTTTTGGGTCATTTTTGGGTCATTTTTTGGCCATTTTTAGGTGATTTTTGGGTCGTTTTTGGGTCGTTTTTTGGGCCATTTTTTGGCTGTTTTTGGACAAATTTTGGGTCAATTTTGACCAGTTTTGGGGCTGTTTTAGAGTAAATTTTTGGGCCATTTTTGGGTAATTTTTGGGTTGTTTTTGGGCCATTTTGGGTCATTTTGGGTCATTTTTGGGTCATTTTTTGACCATTTTGAGGCGGATTTTGGGTCATTTTGGGGTCGTTTTGGGGTCATTCTGGGCGGGGTCGGTGGGCGTGTCCCTCCCCCGCCCCAGGTGAGCTCTGGCCCCGCCCCCAGCTCCTACCTGCACTGCGAGGCCATTTTTGGGTCATTTTTGGGTCATTTTTGAGTCATTTTTGGGTCATTTTTTGGCCGTTTTGGGGCTGTTTCAGGACACGTTTTGGGACAATTTTTGGGTCATTTTTGGGTCATTTTGAGGCTTTTTTGGGGCCGTTTTTGGACCATTTTTGGGGCGGTTTTTGGGCATTTTGGGGCCAATTTTGGGTCAGTTTTTGGGGCCATTTTTGACCATTTTTGGGCCATTTTTTGGGCTGTTTTGGGGTCATTTTTTGGGCTTTTTCGGGGTTGTTTTTGGGCCATTTTTTTGCCGTTTTGGGTCATTTTGGGGTCATTTTGGGGCCGTCGTGGGCGGGGTGGGTGGGCGTGTCCCTCCCCCGCCCCAGGTGAGCTCTGGCCCCGCCCCCAGCTCCTACCTGCATTTCGGGAACGTTTTTGGGTCATTTTTGGGTCGTTTTTGGGTCATTTTTGGGTTGTTTTTTAGTCATTTTTAGGTGATTTTTGGGTCATTTTTGGGCCATTTTGGGGCCATTTTTAGTGCCGTTTTTGGGTCGTTTTTGGGCCATTTTTTGGCAATTTTTGGGTGATTTTTGGGTCGTTTTTGGGCCATTTTTTGGCCGTTTTGGGACAAATTTTGGGTCAATTTTGACCAGTTTTGGGGCTGTTTTAGGGTAAAATTTAGGGCCATTTTTGGGTAATTTTTGGGTTGTTTTTGGGCCATTTTGAGTCATTTTGGGTCATTTTTGGGTCATTTTTTGACCATTTTGAGGCGGATTTTGGGCCATTTTGGGGTCGTTTTGGGGCCGTTCTGGGCGGGGTCGGTGGGCGTGTCCCTCCCCCGCCCCAGGTGAGCTGTGGCCCCGCCCCCAGCTCCTACCTGCATTTTGGGACCATTTTGGGGTCATTTTGGGTCATTTTTGGGCCATTTTGGGTCATTTTTTGGCCTTTTTGGGTCATTTTGGGGCGGTTTTTGGGCATTTTGGGGCCATTTTGGGGTCATTTTTTTGCCATTTTTAGGTGATTTTTGGGTCGTTTTTGGGTCAGTTTTTTGCCATTTTTGGGCTCAATTTTGGGTCATTTTTGACCAGTTTTAGGGTGAATTTTAGGGCCATTTTTGGGTCATTTTTGGGCCATTTTGGGTCATTTTTGGGTCATTTTTTGACTGTTTTGGGCCGTTTTGGGTCTTTTTTGGGCGGATTTTGGGTCATTTTGGGGTCATTTTTTGGCCGTCGTGGGCGGGGTCGGTGGGCGTGTCCCTCCCCCGCCCCAGGTGAGCCGTGGCCCCGCCCCCAGCTCCTACCTGCACTGCGAGTGGGCGACGATCGCGCAGCTGGAGAAGGACAAAAGGATCCACCAGAAGCTGAAACGGTTCAAGACCAAAATGAACCAGATGAGGCACTTCTTCCACGAGGTTCGGGGACAATTCCGGGGGTTTTGGGGAAAATTGGGGATTTGGGGAAAAAAATTGGGGTTTTGGGGGAAAATTTGGGATTTGGGGGGAAATTTGGGGTTTTTGGGGTAAAAAATCGGGATTTTGGGAAAAAAAATTTGGGGTTTGGGGGGAAAAATTTGGGGATTTTTGGGGGGAGATTTGGGGTTTTGGGGGAAAAATTGAGATTTTGGGGAAAAAATTGCGATTTTTTGGGGGAAAAAATGGGATTTTTGGGAAAAAAAATTGGGGTTTTGGGAAAAAAATGGGATTTGGGGAAAAAAATTGGGGTTTTGGGGTAAAAATTTGGGATTTTTGGGGAAAAAATTTGGATTTTGGGGGGAAATTTGGGATTTTTGGGAAAAAAAATTGGGATCTTGGGGAAAAAAAATTGGGATTTTGGGGAAAAAATTGGGATTTTGCGGAAAAAATTGGGATTTTGGGGTAAAAATTTGGGGTTTTGGGGGACATTTGGGGAAAAAATTGGGATTTTTTGGGGATTTTGGGATTTTGGGAAAAAAATGGGGATTTTTGGGGGAAAAATTGGGGTTTTTGGGAAAAAATCTGGGATTTTTTGGGAAAAAATTGAGTTTTTTTTGGGAGAAATTGAGGTTTTTTGGGGAGAAATTGGGATTTTTGGGGAAAAAATTTGGGGTTTAGGGGGAAAAATTTGGAGATTTTGGGAAAAATGGGATTTTGGGGGGAAATTTGGGATTTTTGGGGAAAATTTGGGATTTTTGGGGAAAAAAATTGGGGTTTTGGGGAAAAATTTGGGGTTTCGGGAAAAAAATTGGGATTTTTTGGGGGAAAAATTGAGGTTTTTTGGGGAAAAAATTGAGGGTTTTTGGGGAGAAATTGAGGTTTTTTGGGAAGAAATTGGGATTTTTGGGGAGAAAAAATTGGGATTTTGGGGAAAAAAATCGGGATTTTGGGGTAAAAATTTGGGGTTTTGGGGAGAAATTTGGGGAAAAAATTGGGGTTTTTTTGGGTAAAAATCTGGGGTTTTGGGAAAAAAATTGGGATTTTTGGGGGGAAAATGGGATTTTTGGGGAAAAAATTCGGGACTTTATGAAAAAAAAATTGGGGTTTTGGGGTAAAAATTTGGGGTTTTTCGGAAAAAAAATTCTTTTGAGGAAAATTTTGGGTTTTTTGGGGCAAAAGTTTGGGATTTTTTGGAGGAAAATTGGGAATTTTTTGGGGGAAAATTGGGAGGTTTTTGTGGGGAAAATTGGGAATTTTTTGGGGGATAAAATTGGGATTTTTTTGGTAAAAATTTGGTGATTTTGGGGGGTAAAAATTGGGGATTTTTGTGGGGAAAAATTCAGATTCTTTTGAGGAAAATTTTGGATTTTTTGGGGTGAAAATCTGGGATTTTTGGGGGGTAAAAATTGGGGATTTTTGTGGGGAAAATTCAGATTTTTTGGGAAGAAAATTTTGAATTTTTTGGGGTGAAAATCGGGGATTTTGGGGGATAAAAATTGGGGATTTTTGGCGTTAAAATTCAGGTTTTTGTGGAGAAAATTCAGATTTTTGTGGTGAAAATTCAGATCTTTTGGAGGAAAATTTGGAAATTTTTTTGAGGAAAATTTTGGATTTTTTTGGTGAAAATCTGGGATTTTTGGGGGTAAAAATTGGGGATTTTTGTGGGGAAAATTGGGAATTTTTTGAGGAAAATTTTGAATTTTTTTGGGTGAAAATCTGAGAATTTTTGGGCGTAAAAATTGGGGATTTTTGTCGAGAAAATTCGGATTTTCTGGGAAGAAACTTTTGAATTTTTTTTGGAGAAAATCGGGGATTTTTGGGAGAAAATTTGGGATTTTTTGTAGGAAAATTTTGGAGTTTTTTGGAGGAAAATTTTGCATTTTTTGGGGAGAAAATTTAGATTTTTCAACGATAAAAATCACAAATTTTCCAGGAAAAAACGGGAATTTTTGGGGTAAAAACCGGGAAATTTTTTCTGCCTGATGGAAATTTTTTTGGCCGAGTGAGAGGAGCAGAATTTGGGTCCAAATCCCAAAATTTGGGTGTTTTTTGGCAGGACGAGGAGCCCTTTAACCCCGATTACGTGGAGGTCGATCGGATCCTGGACGAGTCCCACAGCGTCGACAAGGACAACGGAGAGGTCGGCCTCAGGGGGGGAATTCGGGGGTTTTGGGGAAATTTGGGGAAATTTGGGGGTTTTTGGAGATTTTTGGGCAGTTTGGCATTTTTTGGAATTTTTTGGGATTTTTTGGGGATTTTTTTGGGGATTTTTTGGGGATTTTTTGAGGGATTTTGGAGGTTTTTGGGGGATTTTGGGGGATTTTTTGGGATTTTTTTTGGATTTTTTAGGGATTTTTTTGGGACATTTTAGAGCAATTTGGGGATTTTTTGGGATTTTTTTGGGATTTTTTTGGGATTTTTTGGGGATTTTTTGAGGGATTTTGGGGAATTTTGGGGATTTTTTGGGGATTTTTTGAGGGATTTTTTGGCATTTTTGGGGGGTTTTTGGGGGGGGATTTTTTGAGGGATTTTTGGGGATTCTTTGTGATTTTTTGAGGATTTGGGGAAATTTTGGGGTTTTTTGAGATTTTTAGGGGATTTTTTGAGGGATTTTTGGGGATTTTTGGGCAGTTTGGGGGAATTTGGGGAATTTTTGGGATTTTTTGGGGATTTTTTGAGGGATTTTTTGGGATTTTTTGGGGATTTTTTGAGGGATTTTTTTTGATTTTTTTGGGGGATTTTTTGGGACCTTTGGGGAATTTTGAGGGATTTTTTGGGATTTTTTGGGGATTTTTTGGGGATTTTTTGGGGATTTTTTGAGATTTTTTTTGGGATTTTTGGGTTTTTTTTGAGGGATTTTTTGGGATTTTGGGGGGATTTTTTAGGATTTTTTTTTGATTTTTGGGGGATATTTTGGGGCAATTTGGGGAATTTTTGGAATTTTTTGGGATTTTTTTGGGATTTTTGGGGGGATTTTTGGGATTTTTTGGGGATTTTTTGGGGATTTTTTAGGGTTTTTTTTTGATTTTTGGGGGATATTTTGAGGAAATTTGGGGAATTTTTGGGATTTTTTTGAGGGATTTTTTGGGATTTTTTTGGGGATTTTTGGGGGTTTTTTGGGATTTTTTCTGGATTTTTTGGGGATTTTTTGGGGATATTTGGGGGGGTTTTTGGGGGATTTTTTTGGGATTTTTTGGGGATTTTTTGAGGGGACATTTTGGGGATTTTTTTGAGGAATTTTAGAGGATTTTTTGAGGGATTTTTGGGGATATTTTGGGGATTTTGGGGCAATTTGGGGCAATTTGGGGTTTTTTTGGGATTTTTTTGGGATTTTTTTGATGGATTTTTGGGGATTTTTTGGGATTTTTTCAGGGATTTTTGGACATTTTTTGGGATTTTTTGAGGGTTTTTTGGGGATTTTTTTGTGATTTTTTGAGGGTTTCTTTGGGGAAATTTTGGGGTTTTTTTGGGATTTTTTGGGGATTTTTTGTGATTTTTTGAGGGATTTTGGAGGTTTTTTGAGGGATTTACCTGCCCAGGTGAGTCACCTGCCCAGGTGTGTCACCTGTGCAGCCCGTGGTGTATTACCTGGTGAAGTGACGTTAATTGGGCGGGGTTAGGGGGTTACCTGGGCAGGTTTGGGGGGGTTACCTGTCCAGGTGAGGTGTGTTACCTGCCCAGGTGAGTCACCTGTCCAGGTGTGTTTACCTGTGCAGCCCGTGGTCTATTACGTGGTGAAGTGATGTTAATTGGGCAGTTACCTGTGCAGAGTTCCGGGGTTACCTGGGCAGTGTCACCTGTCCAGGTGAGGTGATTTACCTGCCCAGGTGAGTCACCTGCCCAGGTGTGTCACCTGTGCAGCCCGTGGTGTATTACCTGGTGAAGTGCCGTTAATTGGGCGGGGTTATGGGGTTACCTGGGCAGGTTTGGAGGGGTTACCTGTGCACAGTTACCTGCCCAGGTGAGTCACCTGCCCAGGTGTGTGTCACCTGTGCAGCCCGTGGTCTATTACTTGGTGAAGTGACCTCACCTGTGCACGGTTATGGGGTTACCTGGGCAGGTTTCGGTGGGTTACCTGGACAGTTTTACCTGCCCAGGTGAGTCACCTGCCCAGGTGTGTCTCACCTGTGCAGCCCGTGGTGTATTACCTGGTGAAGTGACATCACCTGTGCAGAGTTATAGGGTTACCTGGGCAGGTTTGGGGGGGTTACCTGGGCAGAGTTACCTGTCCAGGTGAGGTGTGTCACCCGCCCAGGTGAGTCACCTGCCCAGGTGTGTGTTTACCTGTGCAGCCTGTGGTGTATTACCTGGTGAAGTGACGTTAATTGGGCAGAGTTATGGGGTTGCCTGGGCAGGTTTGGAGGGGTTACCTGGATAGAGTTACCTGCCCAGGTGAGTCACCTGGCCAGGTGTTTACCTGTGCAGCCCGTGGTCTATTACCTGGTGAAGTGACGTTAATTGGGCCGAGTTCTGGGGTTACCTGGGCAGGTTTGGGTGGGTCACCTGGACAGTTTTACCTGCCCAGGTGAGTCACCTGCCGAGGTGTGTGTCACCTGTGCAGCCCGTGGTGTATTACCTGGTGAAGTGACGTTAATTGGGCAGAGTTACCTGTGCAGAGTTCCGGGGTTACCTGGGCAGGTTTGGAGGGGTTACGTGTCCAGGTGAGGTGAGTCACCTGCCCAGGTGTGTGTTTACCTGTGCAGCCCGTGGTGTATTACCTGGTGAAGTGGTGTTAATTGGGCAGAGTTACCTGTGCAGAATCGCAGGGTTACCTGGGCAGAGTTACCTGTCCAGGTGAGGTGATTTACCTGCCCAGGTGAGTCACCTGCCCAGGTGTGTGTCACCTGTGCAGCCCGTGGTGTATTACCTGGTGAAGTGGTGCTCGCTGCCCTACGAGGACAGCACCTGGGAGCTGCAGGAGGACGTGGACGAGGCCAAAATCGCCGAGTTCAAACGCATCCAGGCGCGGAACCCCGAGCTCAAGAGACAGGTGAGCCACGCCCACCTGACAGGTGGGACACGCCCCTTTTTCCCTTCTCAAGACACGCCCCCCGCACAGGTGAGCCACGCCCCCTTTCCAGGTGAGACACGCCCGCTTTTAAGTCGGCCCCGCCTCGTTTTGGAGGTGGGACACGCCCCTTGCACAGGTGAGCCACGCCCCTTTCCAGGTGTGCTGCTTTTTACCTGCGTCTCACCTGGGATGACGTCACCTGTTTAAAGTTTTTTGAGGATTTTGGGGTTTTTTCGGTCATTTTTGGGTGTTTTGGGGTGTTTTTGGGTGTTTTTTACTCACCTGTGTCTCACCTGTGTCTCACCTGGGATGACGTCACCTGTTCAAAGTTTTTTGAGGATTTGGGGGTTTTTTGGGTCATTTTTGGGTCATTTTTGGGTGTTTTTGGGTGTTTTTTTCGCTCACCTGTCTCACCTGTGTCTCACCTGTGTCTCACCTGTGCCTCACCTGGGATGACGTCACCTGTTCAAAGTTTTGTGAGGGTTTTGGGGTTTTTTGGGTCATTTTTGGGTGTTTTTGGGTGGTTTTTTCGCTCACCTGTCTCACCTGTGTCTCACCTGTGTCTCACCTGTGTCTCACCTGTGTCTGACCTGTGTCTCACCTGGGATGACGTCACCTGTTCAAAGTTTTGTGGGGATTTTGGGTTTTTCGGGTCATTTTTGGGTCATTTTTGGGTCATTTTTGGGTGTTTTGGGTGGTTTTTTCGCTGACCTGTGTCTCACCTGTGCCTCACCTGTGTCTCACCTGTCGGAGCCCAGCACAGGTGACCTCACCTGACCTCGACAGTTAAAATATTCGGGTCAATTTTGGGTCATTTTTGGGTCATTTTTGGGTCATTTTTGGGTGGTTTTTTCGCTCACCTGTCTCACCTGTGTCTTACCTGTGTCTCACCTGTGTCACCTGTGCCTCACCTGTGTCTCACCTGTGCGTCACCTGGGATGACGTCACCTGTTTAAAGTTTTCTGGGGATTTTGGGGTTTTTTGGGTCATTTTTGGGTGTTTTTGGGTGTTTTGGGGTGGTTTTTTCGCTCACCTGTCTCACCTGTGCCTCACCTGTGCCTCACCTGTCTCACCTGTGCGTAGCCCCGCCCCCAGGCCGGGGCCTGGAAGAAGCTGGAGGCGTCTCACGAGTACAAGAACCACAACCAACTGCGCGAGTATCAACTGGAGGGCGTCAACTGGCTGCTCTTCAACTGGTACAACAGGTGAGCTCACCTGGGACAGGTAACACACACCTGAGCACACCTGGGCACACCTGAGCACACCTGGGGACACCTGGGGACACCTGGGGACAGGTAACACACACCTGGGGGTGGCTGGAGGGGGTCAACTGGCTGCTCTTCAACTGGTACAACAGGTGAGCTCACCTGAGCACACCTGAGACAGGTAACACACACCTGGGGACAGGTAACACACACCTGATCACACCTGGGGACACCTGAGCTCATCTGGGCACAGGTAACGCACACCTGGGGACACCGGGGGACACCTGGAGATGGGTAACACACACCTGAGGACAGGTAACACACACCTGAGATACCTGGGGACACCTGAGGACAGGTGACACACACCTGGGGACAGGTAACACACACCTGGGGACAGGTAACACACACCTGGGGGCGGCTGGAGGGGGTCAACTGGCTGCTCTTCAACTGGTACAACAGGTGAGCTCACCTGGGACAGGTAACACACACCTGAGCACACCTGAGACAGGTAACACACCTGGGGACAGATAACTCACATCTGGGACAGGTAACACACACCTGAGCACACCTGGGGACAGGTAACACACCTGAGACAGGTAACATGCACCTGAGCACACCTGAGACAGGTAACACATACCTGGGGACAGGTAACACACACCTGAGCACACCTGGGGACACCTGGGCACAGGTAACACACACCTGGGGGCGGCTGGAGGGGGTCAACTGGCTGCTCTTCAACTGGTACAACAGGTGAGCTCACCTGGGACAGGTAACACTCACCTGGGACAGGTAACGCACACCTGAGACAGGTAACACACACCTGGGCACGGGTAACGCACACCTGGGGACACCGGGGGACACCTGGGGACAGGTAACACACACACCTGAGACAGGTAACACACACCTGAGCACACCTGGGGACACCTGGGGACGGGTAACATTCACCTGGGTACAGGTAACACACAGGTGTCCATTACCTGTCCCAGGTGTATCTCACCTGTCTCTCACCTGTCTGAGGTGTATGCCAGGTGTCTGTTACCTGTCCCAGGTGTATGTCAGGTGTCCCTCACCTGTCTCAGGTGTCCCTCACCTGTCCATTACCTGCCTCAGGTGTGCCTCACTTGTCCCAGGTGTCTCTCACCTGTCTCTCACCTGTCCCGCACCTGTCCCTCACCTGTCGCTCACCTGTCCCTCATCTGTCCCTCACCTGTTCCTCACCTGTGGCTCACCTGTCCATCACCTGTTCCTCACCTGTCGCTCACCTGTCCCTCACCAGTCCCTCACCTGTCCCCACCTGTCCCTCACCTGTCTCAGGTGTATCCCAAGTGTTAATTACCTGTCCCAGGTGTACCCCAGGTGTATCTCACCTGTTGCTCACCTGTTGCTCACCTGTCGCTCACCTGTCCCTCACCTGTCGCTCACCTGTGTCTCACCTGTGGCTCACCTGTCGCCCCCCCCCCCCGCAGGCAGAACTGCATCCTGGCGGACGAGATGGGGCTGGGCAAGACCATCCAATCGATCGCCTTCCTGCAGGAGGTGCACGGCGCAGGTGTGCGCGGCCCGTACCTGGTCATCGCGCCGCTCTCCACCATCGCCAACTGGGAGCGCGAGTTCGGCACCTGGACGCACCTGAACACCATCGTGTACCACGGCAGCCTGGCCAGCCGCCAGATGATCCAGCAGTACGAGATGTACTGCAAGGACGGCAAGGTGAGCTCACCTGGGCACACCTGGGCACACCTGGGCACACCTGTGACACACCTGTGCACACACCTGAACACCACCGTGTACCACGGCAGCCTGGCCACAGCCGCCAGGTGAGCCAGCAGTACGAGATGTACTGCAAGGACGGCAAGGTGAGCTCACCTGGGCACACCTGGGCACACCTGTATGGGGTCAGTGACACACCTGTGCACACACCTGAACACCACCATGTACCACGGCAGCCTGGCCAGCCGCCAGATGATCCAGCAGTACGAGATGTACTGCAAGGACGGCAAGGTGAGCTCACCTGGGCAGGTGTGCACACCTGTATGGGGTGTATAACACACCTGTATGGGGTTTATGGCACACCTGTATGGGGTATAGCACACACCTGTGCACTCCTGTATACACCTGTATGGGGTTTGTAGCACACCTGAGCACACCTGGGCAGGTGTACACACCTGTATGGGGTATAGGACACACCTGTATGGGGTATAGCACACACCTGTGACACACCTGTGCACACACCTGAACACCACCGTGTACCACGGCAGCCTGGCCACAGCCGCCAGGTGAGCCAGCAGTGCGAGATGTACTGCAAGGACGGCAAGGTGAGCTCATCTGGGCACACCTGGGCACACCTGGGCAGGTGTACACACCTGTATGGGGTCTATAGCACACCTGTATGGGGTCTGTAGCACACCTGTATGGGGTATAGCACACACCTGTGCACTCCTGTATACACCTGTATGGGGTTTATAGCACACCTGAGCACACCTGGGCACCTGAGCACACCTGTGTGGGGTCTATAACATACCTGTATGGGGTCTATAGCACACCTGTATGGGGTGTAGCACACACCTGTATGGGGTATAGCACACACCTGTGCACTCCTGTATACACCTGTATGGGGTTTATAGCACACCTGGGCACACCTGGGCAGGTGTACACACCTGTATGGGGTGTATAGCACACCTGTATGGGGTCTATGACACACCTGTATGGGGTATAGCACACACCTGTGCACTCCTGTATACACCTGTATGGGGTTTATAGCACACCTGAGCACACCTGGGCACCTGAGCACACCTGTGTGGGGTCTATAACATACCTGTATGGGGTCTATAGCACACCTGTATGGGGTGTAGCACACACCTGTATGGGGTATAGCACACACCTGTGCACTCCTGTATACACCTGTATGGGGTTTATAGCACACCTGGGCACACCTGGGCAGGTGTACACACCTGTATGGGGTGTATAGCACACCTGTATGGGGTCTATGGCACACCTGTATGGGGTATAGCACACACCTGTGCACTCCTGTGTACACCTGTATGGGGTTTATAGCACACCTGGGCACACCTGGACACCTGGGCACACCTGTATGGGGTGTATAGTACACCTGTATGGGGTATAGCACACACCTGTGCATTCCTGTATACACCTGTATGGGGTTTGTAGCACACCTGAGCACACCTGGACACCTGGGCACACCTGTATGGGGTGTATAATACACCTGTATGGGGTCTATGACACACCTGTATGGGGTATAGCACACGCCTGTGCACTCCTGTGTACACCTGTATGGGGTTTATAGCACACCTGAGCACACCTGGGCAGGTGTACACACCTGTATGGGGTGTATAACACACCTGTATGGGGTATAGGGCACACCTGTATGGGGTATAGCACACACCTGTGCACTCCTGTGTACACCTGTATGGGGTTTATAGCACACCTGAGCACACCTGGGCAGGTGTACACACCTGTACGGGGTGTGTAACACACCTGTATGGGGTGTATAGTACACCTGTATGGGGTATAGCACACACCTGTGCACTCCTGTATACACCTGTATGGGGTTTATAGCACACCTGAGCACACCTGGACACCTGGGCACACCTGTATGGGGTCAGTGACACACCTGTGCACACACCTGAGCACCACCGTGTACCACGGCAGCCTGGCCACAGCCGCCAGGTGAGCCAGCAGTGCGAGATGTACTGCAAGGACGGCAAGGTGAGCTCACCTGGGCACACCTGGGCACACCTGTGACACTTGGGCACACCTGTATGGGGTTTATGGCACACCTGTATGGGGTATAGCACACACCTGTGCACTCCTGTATACACCTGTATGGGGTTTATAGCACACCTGAGCACACCTGGACACCTGTACACACCTGTATGGGGTCTATAGCACACCTGTATGGGGTCTATGGCACACCTGTATGGGGTATAGGGCACACCTGTGACACACCTGTGCACACACCTGAACACCATCGTGTACCACGGCAGCCTGGCCACAGCCGCCAGGTGAGCCAGCAGTACGAGATGTACTGCAAGGACGGCAAGGTGAGCTCACCTGGGCAGGTGTACACACCTGTATGGGGTCTATGGCACACCTGTATGGGGTCTATGGCACACGTGTATGGGGTATAGGACACACCTGTACACACCTGTGTACACCTGTATGGGGTTTATAGCACACCTGGGCACACCTGAGCAGGTGTACACACCTGTATGGGGTCTATGACACACCTGTATGGGGTGTAGCACACACCTGTATGGGGTATAGCACACACCTGTGCACTCCTGTGTACACCTGTATGGGGTTTATAGCACACCTGAGCACACCTGGACACCTGGGCACACCTGTATGGGGTCTATGGCACACCTGTGCACACACCTGAACACCACTGTGTACCACGGCAGCCTGGCCACAGCCGCCAGGTGAGCCAGCAGTGCGAGATGTACTGCAAGGACGGCAAGGTGAGCTCACCTGGGCAGGTGTGCACACCTGTATGGGGTCAGGGACACACCTGTATGGGGTCTATGGCACACCTGTATGGGGTATAGGACACACCTGTGCACACCTGTATACACCTGTATGGGGTTTATAGCACACCTGGGCACACCTGGACACCTGTACACACCTGTATGGGGTCTATGGCACACCTGTATGGGGTATAGGGCACACCTGTGACACACCTGTGCACACACCTGAACACCATCGTGTACCACGGCAGCCTGGCCACAGCCGCCAGGTGAGCCAGCAGTGCGAGATGTACTGCAAGGACGGCAAGGTGAGCTCACCTGGGCAGGTGTACGCACCTGGGCACACCTGTGACACACCTGTGCACACACCTGAACACCATCGTGTACCACGGCAGCCTGGCCACAGCCGCCAGATGATCCAGCAGTACGAGATGTACTGCAAGGACGGCAAGGTGAGCTCACCTGGGCACACCTGGGCAGGTGTACACACCTGTATGGGGTCAGTGACACACCTGTATGGGGTCTATGGCTCACCTGTATGGGGTCTATGGCACACCTGTGCACTCCTGTATACACCTGTATGGGGTCTATAGAACACCTGAGCACACCTGGACATGTGTACACACCTGTATGGGGTCAGTGACACACCTGTATGGGGTCTATGACACACCTGTATGGGGTATAGGGCACACCTGTGCACTCCTGTGTACACCTGTATGGGGTTTATAGCACACCTGTGCACACCTGTGACACCTGGGCAAACCTGTATGGGGTCTATGGCACACCTGTATGGGGTCAGTGACACACCTGTATGGGGTCAGCAACACACCTGTATGGGGTCAGCAACACACCTGTATGGGGTGTAGCACACACCTGTATGGGGTATAGCACACACCTGTGCACTCCTGTGTACACCTGTATGGGGTTTATAGCACACCTGAGCACACCTGGACACCTGTACACACCTGTATGGGGTGTATAATACACCTGTATGGGGTCAATGACACACCTGTATGGGGTCAATGACACACCTGTGACACACCTGTGCACACACCTGAACACCACCATGTACCACGGCAGCCTGGCCACAGCCGCCAGGTGAGCCAGCAGTGCGAGATGTGCTGCAAGGACGGCAAGGTGAGCTCACCTGGGCAGGTGTACACACCTGTATGGGGTCAGTGACACACCTGTATGGGGTCTATGGCACACCTGTATGGGGTTTATAGCACACCTGAGCACACCTGGACACCTGGGCACACCTGTATGGTGTCTATGGCACACCTGTATGGGGTCTATAGCACACCTGTATGGGGTATAGGACACACCTGTGACACACCTGTGCACACACCTGAACACCACCGTGTACCACGGCAGCCTGGCCACGGCCGCCAGGTGAGCCAGCAGTGCGAGATGTACTGCAAGGACGGCAAGGTGAGCTCACCTGGGCACACCTGGGCAGGTGTACACATCTGTATGGGGTCTATGGCACACCTGTATGGGGTATAGGACACACCTGTGCACTCCTGTGTACACATGTATGGGGTTTGTAGCACACCTGGACACACCTGGGCAGGTGTACACACCTGTATGGGGTCAGTGATACACCTGTATGGGGTCTATGGCACACCTGTATGGGGTATAGGGCACACCTGTATGGGGTATAGCACACACCTGTGCACTCCTGTGTACACCTGTATGGGGTCTATAGCACACCTGGGCACACCTGGACACCTGGGCACACCTGTATGGGGTCAGTGACACACCTGTATGGCGTATAGGACACACCTGTGACACACCTGTGCACACACCTGAACACCATCGTGTACCACGGCAGCCTGGCCACAGCCGCCAGGTGAGCCAGCAGTGCGAGATGTACTGCAAGGACGGCAAGGTGAGCTCACCTGGGCACACCTGTGACACCTGGGCACACCTGGGCCTCACCTGGGCATCACCTGGGCATCACCTGAGCGTCACCTGTCCAACCTGTTCCTCATGTGTCCTTTATGTGTTTTTTGTTCGTCTCACCTGTCCCACCTGTCCTGTGTCACGTCACCTGTCCCTCACCTGTCTCACCTGTCTCACCTGTAGGGCCGGCTGATCCCAGGTGCGTACAAGTTCGACGCGCTGATCACCACCTTCGAGATGATCCTGTCCCGCCCTTTACCTGTCCATTACCTGTCCGTTACCTGTCTCATGTCCCTTACCTGTGCCTTACCTGTCTCACCTGTCTCACCTGTCTCACCTGTCTCACCTGTGCAGGGGCCGGCTGATCCAGTGACACACTCGTCACCACCTTCGAGACGATCCTGTCCCTCACCTGTGCGGCTCTTTACCTGTCCCATGTCCCTCACCTGTCCTGTGTCCCCTCACCTGTCTCACCTGTGTCACCTGTTCAGGGGCCGGCTGATCCCAGTGACACACTCGTCACCGCCTTCGAGACGATCCCGTCCCTCACCTGTCTCACCCTTTACCTGTCCCGTGTCCCTCACCTGTCCCGTGTCCCCTCACCTGTCTCACCTGTCTCACCTGTCTCACCTGTCTCACCTGTCTCACCTGTGCAGGGGCCGGCTGATCCCAGTGACACACTCGTCACCGCCTTCGAGACGATCCCGTCCCTCACCTGTGCCACCCTTTACCTGTCCCATGTCCCTCACCTGTCCCGTGTCCCCTCACCTGTCTCACCTGTCTCACCTGTCTCACCTGTCTCACCTGTCTCACCTGTAGGGGCGGCTGATCCCAGGTGCGTACAAGTTCGACGCGCTGATCACCACCTTTGAGATGATCCTGTCCCGCCCTTTACCTGTCCATTACCTGTCCCATGTCCCTTACCTGTGCTTTACCTGTCTCACCTGTCTCACCTGTGCAGGGGCCGGCTGATCCCAGTGACACACTCGTCACCACCTTCGAGATGATCCTGTCCCACCCTTTACCTGTGCATTACCTGTCTTATGTTCCTTACCTGTGCCTTACCTGTCTCACCTGTCTCACCTGTCTCACCTGTAGGGCCGGCTGATCCCAGGTGCGTACAAGTTCGACGCCCTGATCACCACCTTCGAGATGATCCTGTCCGACTGCCCCGAGCTGCGCGAGGTCCAATGGCGCTGCGTCGTCATCGACGAGGCGCACCGCCTCAAGAACCGCCACTGCAAGCTGCTCGACAGCCTCAAGCACATGGACCTGGTACACCTGGGGCACACCTGGGCACACCTGGGCACACCTGGGAGGGGATAGCAGAAAAAAATCCGGTGAAATTTGGGTGGAAAATGGGGATTTGGGGTCACCTGTGCGCACCTGGACACACCTGGACACACCTGGGGCACACGTAGGATACACCTGTGGCACACCTGGGGCGACACCGCCTCAAGAACTGCCACTGCAAGCTGCTCGACAGCCTCAAGCACATGGACCTGGTACACCTGGGCACACCTGGGCACACCTGGGGTCACCTGGGGGCACCTGGGGGGGGATAGCAGAAAAAAACCCGGTGAAATTTGGGTGGAAAATGGGGATTTGGGGTCACCTGTGCGCACCTGAGCACACATAGGACACACCTGTGCACACCTGAGCACACTTGGGTACACTTGGGGCACATCTAGGATACACCTGGGCACACCTGGGTACATTTGGGGTACACCTGGGGCAACACCGCCTCAAGAACCGCCACTGCAAGCTGCTCGACAGCCTCAAGCACATGGACCTGGTACACCTGAGCGCACCTGGGCACACCTGGGGGCACCTGGGGGCACCTGGGAGGGGATAGCAGAAAAAAATTCGGTGAAATTTGGGTGGAAAATGGGGATTTGGGGTCACCTGTGCGCACCTGAGCGCACCTGGGCACAGATAGGACACACCTGAGCACACCTGGGATACACCTGGGCACACTTGGGATACACCTGGGCACACCTGGGGGCACCTGGGCGCACCTGGGAGGGGGTGGGGGAAAAAAACCCGGTGAAATTTGGGTAAAAAATGGAGATTTGGGGTCACCTGTGCGCACCTGGGCACACCTGAGCACAGATAGGACACACCTGAGCACACCTGGGGTACACCTGGGCACACCTGGGCACACTTGGGTACACCTGGGGCGCATCTAGGATACACCTGGATACACCTGGGATACACCTAGGCACACCTGGGTACACTTAGGACACACTTGGGCACACCTGAGCACACCTGAGCACACGTAGGACACACCTGTGGCACACCTGGGGCGACACCGCCTCAAGAACCGCCACTGCAAGCTGCTCGACAGCCTCAAGCACATGGACCTGGTACACCTGGGGGCGCACCTGGGCACACCTGGGCACACCTGGGGGCACCTGGGAGGGGGTGGGGGAAAAAAACCCGGTGAAATTTGGGTGGAAAATGGGGATTTGGGGTCACCTGGGCGCACCTGAGCACACCTGAGCACACTTGGGTACACCTGGGGCACATCTAGGATACACCTGGATACACCTGGGATACACCTGGGTACATTTGGGGTACACCTGAGCACACCTGGGCACACCTGTGGCACACCTGGGGCGACACCGCCTCAAGAACCGCCACTGCAAGCTGCTCGACAGCCTCAAGCACATGGACCTGGTACACCTGGGCACACCTGGGCACACCTGGGCACACCTGGGAGGGGGTGGGAGGGAAAAACTCGGTGAAATTTGGGTGGAAAATGGGGATTTGGGGTCACCTGGGCGCACCTGAGCGCACCTGAGCACACTTGGGTACACCTGGGGCACATCTAGGATACACCTGGATACACCTGAGTACACCTGGGCACACGTAGGGCACACCTGTGGCACACCTGGGGCGACACCGCCTCAAGAACCGCCACTGCAAGCTGCTCGACAGCCTCAAGCACATGGAACTGGTACACCTGGGGGCACACCTGGGCACACCTGGGCACACCTGGGCACACCTGGGCACACCTGGGAGGGGGTGGGAGGGGTCAGCAGGAAAAAACCCGGTGAAATTTGGGTGGAAAATGGGGATTTGGGGTCACCTGGGCGCACCTGAGCGCACCTGAGCACACTTGGGTACACCTGGGGTACATCTAGGATGCACCTGGATACACCTGGGATACACCTGAGCATACCTGTGTACACTTAGGACACACCTGGGTACACCTGTGGCACACCTGGGATACACCTGGGCACACCTGGGATACACCTGGGCGCACCTGGGCACATCTAGGATACACCTGGACACACCTGTGGCACACTTGGGGCGACACCGCCTCAAGAACCGCCACTGCAAGCTGCTCGACAGCCTCAAGCACATGGACCTGGTACACCTGGGGCGCACCTGGGCACACCTGGGGGCACCTGGGCACACCTGGACACACCTGGGCACACCTGGGAGGGGATAGGGGAAAAAAACCCGGTGAAATTTGGGTGGAAAATGGGGATTTGGGGTCACCTGGGCGCACCTGGGACACACCTGGGCACACCTGAGCACACTTGGGTACACCTGGGGCACATCTAGGATACACCTGGGTACACCTGGGCACACCTGGGCACACCTGGGCACACGTAGGACACACCTGGGGCACACCCGGGGCGACACCGCCTCAAGAACCGCCACTGCAAGCTGCTCGACAGCCTCAAGCACATGGACCTGGTACACCTGGGGGCGCACCTGGGCACACCTGGGCACACCTGGGGGCACCTGGGAGGGGGTGGGGGAAAAAAACCTGGTGAAATTTGGGTGGAAAATGGAGATTTGGGGTCACCTGTGCGCACCTGGGCACACCTGGGCACAGATAGGACACACCTGAGCACACCTGGGACACACCTGTGCACACCTGGGGCACACCTGGGCACACATAGGACACACCTGGGGCACACCTGGGTACACTTAGGATACACCTGGACACACCTGGAGCACACCTGGGGCACACCTGAGCTCCTCCGGAGGCTGTTGCAGGTGACCCCCGGGAGGTCATTGGCTGAGGGGGGCGTTCCCAGGTGCTCTCACCTGTGTGTCACCTGTGTGTGTCGTCTCACCTGTGCCTCACCTGTCTGTGTTACCTGTGTGTGTCACATGTTCATTACCTGTGTTACCTGTCCGTTACCTGTCCCAGGTGTCTCACCTGTCTGTGTCTCACCTGTATCTCATTTATTCCTCGTGTTTGGGGTGTGTTACGTGTGTTGCCTGTCTCAGGTGTGTCACCTGTGTCACCTGCAGGAGCACAAGGTGCTGCTGACGGGCACACCTGTGCAGAACACGGTGGAGGAGCTCTTCAGCCCCCTGTGTCTCACCTGTCCGTTACCTGTGTGTGTTTTCTGTCTGTGTCAGCTGTCCATTACCTGTCTCAGGTGTGTTACCTGTGTCACCTGCAGGAGCACAAGGTGCTGCTGACGGGCACACCTGTGCAGAACACGGTGGAGGAACTTTTCAGCCCCCTGTGTCTCACCTGTCCGTTACCTGTGTGTGTTACCTGTGTTACCTGTCTCAGGTGTGTTACCTGTCTCACCTGTGTCACCTGCAGGAGCACAAGGTGCTGCTCACGGGCACACCTGTGCAGAACACGGTGGGGGAACTCTTCAGCCCCCTGTGTCTCACCTGTCCATTACGTGTGTGTGTTACCTGTGTATGTTACCTGTGTGTTACCTGTCTCAGGTGTGTCACCTGTGTCACCTGCAGGAGCACAAGGTGCTGCTGACGGGCACACCTGTGCAGAACACGGTGGAGGAACTCTTCAGCCCCCTGTGTCTCACCTGTGTGTGTTCTGTGTTACCTGTGTTACCTGTCTCAGGTGTGTTACCTGTGTCACCTGTGTCACCTGCAGGAGCACAAGGTGCTGCTCACGGGCACACCTGTGCAGAACACGGTGGAGGAACTCTTCAGCCCCCTGTGTCTCACCTGTCTATTACCTGTGTGTGTTACCTGTGTGTGTTACCTGTCCATTACCTGTCTCAGGTGTGTCACCTGTGTCACCTGTCTCACCTGTCTCACCTGCAGGAGCACAAGGTGCTGCTGACGGGCACACCTTTGCAGAACACGGTGGAGGAACTCTTCAGCCCCCTGTGTCTCACCTGTGTGTGTTCTGTGTTACCTGTCCCAGGTGTGTTACCTGTCTCAGGTGTCCCAGGTGTGTTACCTGTCTGTGTCTCACCTGCAGGAGCACAAGGTGCTGCTCACGGGCACACCTGTGCAGAACACGGTGGAGGAACTCTTCAGCCCACTGTGTCTCACCTGTCCGTTACCTGTGTGTGTTACCTGTGTGTGTTACCTGTCCATTACCTGTCTCAGGTGTGTCACCTGTGTCACCTGCAGGAGCACAAGGTGCTGCTGACGGGCACACCTTTGCAGAACACGGTGGAGGAACTCTTCAGCCCCCTGTGTCTCACCTGTCCGTTACCTGTGTGTGTCACCTGTCCATTACCTGTGTGTGTCACCTGTCCATTACCTGTCTCACCTGTCTCACCTGTGTCACCTGCAGGAGCACAAGGTGCTGCTGACGGGCACACCTTTGCAGAACACGGTGGAGGAGCTCTTCAGCCCCCTGTGTCTCACCTGTGTGTGTTACCTGTGTGTTACCTGTCTCAGGTGTGTTACCTGTCTGTATCTCACCTGCAGGAGCACAAGGTGCTGCTCACGGGCACACCTGTGCAGAACACGGTGGAGGAACTCTTCAGCCCCCCGTGTCTCACCTGTCCCTTACCTGTGTGTGTTACCTGTCCATTACCTGTCTCAGGTGTGTCACCTGTGTCACCTGCAGGAGCACAAGGTGCTGCTGACGGGCACACCTTTGCAGAACACGGTGGAGGAACTCTTCAGCCCCCTGTGTCTCACCTGTCCATTACCTGTGTGTGTTACGTGTCTCAGGTGTGTCACCTGTCTCAGGTGTCTCACCTGTGTCACCTGCAGGAGCACAAGGTGCTGCTGACGGGCACACCTTTGCAGAACACGGTGGAGGAACTCTTCAGCCCCCTGTGTGTCACCTGTGTGTGTTCTGTGTTACCTGTCCATTACCTGTGTGTGTTACCTGTCTCAGGTGTGTTACCTGTCTCAGGTGTCTCACCTGTCTCACCTGCAGGAGCACAAGGTGCTGCTCACGGGCACACCTTTGCAGAACGCGGTGGAGGAACTCTTCAGCCCCCTGTGTCTCACCTGTCCGTTACCTGTGTGTGTTACCTGTGTGTGTTACCTGTGTGTTACCTGTGCCAGGTGTGTTACCTGTCTGTATCTCACCTGCAGGAGCACAAGGTGCTGCTCACGGGCACACCTTTGCAGAACACGGTGGAGGAGCTCTTCAGCCTCCTCCATTTCCTGGAGCCGTCCCAGTTCCCCTCCGAGGCCGAGTTCCTCAAGGATTTCGGAGACCTGAAAACCGAGGAGCAGGTGAGGGACGCACACCTGAGCACACCTGGGCACACCTGGGCACACCTGGGGACACCTGGGAGGGGAGGGGGGAAAAAATCCCCGTGAAATTTGGGTGGAGAATGGGGATTTTGGGGTCACCTGAGCACACCTGGATACACCTGGACACACCTGGGGGCACCTGGGCACACCTAGGATACACCTGGACACACCTGGGCACACCTGTGAGGAGGATTAGGAGCCTCTAAAGAGACACCTGGGTACATTTGGGAGGGGTTTGAGGTGGTTTTATGGTTGTGTGGGCACACCTGGACACACCTGGACGCACCTGGGCACACCTGGGCACACCTGTGAGGAGACTTGGGAACCTCTAAAGAGACACCTGAGTAGATTTGGGAGGGGTCTGAGCTCACCTGGGCTCCTCCCAGGTGTGTCCCCCATAACAACCACGCCCAGGTGCCTCACCTGCCCCGCCCCGTGTCTCACCTGCGCAGGTGCAGAAGCTGCAGGCGCTGCTGAAGCCCATGATGCTGCGGCGGCTGAAGGAGGACGTGGAGAAGAACCTGGCGCCGAAGCAGGAGACCATCATCGAGGTGGAGCTGACCAACGCCCAGAAGCGCCTCTACCGCGCCATCTTGGAGCGGAACTTCGCCTACCTGGCGCGGGGGGCGGGGCACGGCAACGTGCCCAACCTGCTCAACACCATGATGGAGCTGCGCAAGTGCTGCAACCACCCCTACCTCATCAACGGTGAGCTCACCTGGGGGCACCTGGGGGCACCTGGGGACACACCTGATACACCTGGGTACACCTGGGGACACACCTGGGCGCACCTGGATACATGTGGGAACACACCTGATACACCTGAGTACACCTGAGTATGGATACGCACACCTGGGAGCACACCTGAGTACACCTGGGTACACCTACACACACCTGGGTACGCACGTGACACACCTGGGTACACCTGGGAGCACACCTGGATACACCTGAATACACACAGACACACCTACATATGCCTGGAGTTACACCTGATACACCTGAGTACACCTGAGTATGGATAGACACACCTGGGTACACCTGAGCACACACAGACACACCTGGGCACACACCTGGGGGCTCACACCTGCGGGGCGCCATCTTGGAGCGGAACTTCGCCTACCTGGCGCGGGGGGCGGGGCACGGCAACGTGCCCAACCTGCTCAACACCATGATGGAGCTGCGCAAGTGCTGCAACCACCCCTACCTCATCAACGGTGAGAGAGCGCACCTGGGCGCACCTGGGCACACCTGGGCACACCTGGGGACACCTGGGGACACACCTGATACACCTGAGTACACACAGACACACCTGGGCACACCTACATACACTTGGGGACACACCTGGGCACAACTGGATACACCTGAGTACACCTGAGTGTGGATACACACACCTGGGAGCACACCTGGGCACACCTGAGTACACCTGGGTACACCTACATACACCTGGGGACACATATGATACACCTGGGCACACCTGGGGACACACCTGAGTACACCTGGATGCACGTGGGAACATACCTGATACACCTGAGTGCACCTGAGTGTGGATAGACACACTTGGATGCACACCTGACACACCTGGGCACACCTGGGGACACACCTGATACACCTGAGTACACCTGAGTGTGGATAGACACACTTGGATGCACACCTGACACACCTGGGTACACCTGGGAGCACACCTGGATACACCTGAGCACACACAGACACACCTGGGCACACCTACATACACCTGGAGTCACACTTGATACACCTGAGTACACCTGAGTGTGGATACACACACCTGGGAGCACACCTGAGCACACCTGAGTATAGATAGACACACTTGGGTGCACACCTGATACACCTGGGGACACCTGGGCACACCTGGGGACACACCTGGGCACACCTGGATACAGGTGGGAACACACCTGATACACCTGAGCACACCTGAGTATAGATGGACACACTTAGGTGCACACCTGACACACCTGGGTACACCTGGGAGCACACCTGGGCACACCTGAGCACACACAGACACACCTGGGCACACCTGGATACACGTGGAGTCACACCTGATACACCTGAGTACACCTGAGTATGGGTACACACACCTGGGGACACACCTGGACACACCTGGGGACACACCTGGGCACACCTGGCGCTCACAGCGCTCTGGCGGCCGTCACTGGTCACAGGCTGAGGCCGTCACCTGGCGGCCGGGGGCGTGGTCACCTGGTGGTCACCTGGTGGTTCAGCCACGCTTACCTGTGTCTCACCTGTGCCACACCTGTCTCACCTGTCTCATACGTGTCTCATCTGTCTCGTACATGTCTTACCTGTGTCTTACCTGTTCTGTGTTTGTCTCGTGTCCCATACCTGTCTCACCTGTGTCTCACCTGTGTCTCACCTGTGCCCAGGTGCGGAGGAGCAGATCGGCGCCTCCCTGTGGCCAATGGGGGAATTACACACAGACACCAATGATGGCTCAATGACACTTTCACCTGTATGTTTCGTGTCTTTCACCTGTATCTCACCTGTCTCACCTGTTACCTGTGCACAGGTGCGGAGGAGCAGATCGTGGCGGAGCTGCGCGCCTCCCTGTGGCCAATGAGGGAATTACACACAGACCCCAATGGTGGTTCAATGATGGTCACTGGTGGTTACCTGACACTTTTACCTGTGTCTCACCTGTGTCTCACCTGTTGTCTCACCTGTGCCCAGGTGCGGAGGAGCAGATCGGCGCCTCCCTGTGGCCAATGGGGGAATTACACACAGACCCCAATGATGGCTCAATGATGATCACTGGTGGCTCAATGACACTTTTACCTGTCCTATACCTGTCTCACCTGTATGTTACCTGTGTCTCACCTGTGCCCAGGTGCGGAGGAGCAGATGGTGGCGGAGCTGCGCGCCTCCCTGTGGCCAATGGGGGAATTACACACAGACTCTAACATTGGTTCAATGATGGTTTAATGACACTGTTACCTGTATCTCACCTGTCTCACCTGTCTGTCACCTGTGCGCAGGTGCGGAGGAGCAGATCGTGGCGGAGCTGCGCGCCTCCCTGTGGCCAATGGGGGAATTACACACAGACTCTAACATTGGTTCAATGATGGTTTAATGACAGTTTTTACCTGTGTCTCACCTGTCTCACCTGTACCTGTCTCACCTGTGCACAGGTGCGGAGGAGCAGATCGTGGCGGAGCTCCGCGCCTCGCTGCCGGCGCCGCCGCCCGCCGACCTGGCGCTGCAGGCGCTGGTGCGCTCGGCCGGGAAGCTGGTGCTGCTGGACAAGCTGCTGCCCAGGTTACGGGCAGGTGGGCACAAGGTGCTGGTGTTCTCGCAGATGGTCAGGTGCCTGGACATCCTGGAGGATTACCTGATACAGAAAAGGTGAGTGGGGGAGGGAAAAAGGGATTTTGGGGAAAAAAACGGGGAAAAAAGGGTGAAAAATGGTGAAAAAATGGTGAAAATTGGTGAAAAAGTGGTGAAGGTATGGCGAAGAAAGGGTTAAAAGTGGCAAAAAAAAGGGTTAAAAATGGCAGAAAAAGGGGTTAAAAATGAAGAGGAAAAATGGCAAAAAAAGGGTTAAAAATGGAGGGGAAAGGCAAAAAAAGGGTTAAAAATGGAGGAAAAAATGGGGGGGAAAATGGCAGAAAAGGGTTAAAAATGGAGCGGAAAAATGGGGAAAAAAGGGTTAAAAATGGGGGAAAATGGCGAAAAAACGGTTAAAAATGGAGGAAAAAAGGGTTAAAAATGGCAGAAAAATGGTTAAAAATGGAGGGGAAAATGGTGAAAAAGGGGTTAAAAAGGGGAAAAAAGGGGTTAAAAATGAGGAAAAAATGGCCAAAAAGTGGGTTAAAAAAAGGGTTAAAAAATGGTAAAAAAGGTAAAAAAAGGGGAAAAAATGGCAAAAAAAGGTTAAAAATGGAGGAAAAAGAGGTAAATAAAGAGTTAAAAATGGAGGAAAAATGAGAAAGAAAGAGTTAAAAATGGAGGAGAAAATGGTAAAAAAAGGGTGAAAAGTGGAGGGGAAAATGGTAAAAAAGGGGTTAAAAATGAAGAGGAAAAATGGGAAAAAAGGGTTAAAAATGGCGAAAAAATGGCGAAAAAAGGGTTAAAAATGGAGGAAAAATGGTGAAAAAAAGAGTTAAAAATGGGGAAAAATGGCAAAAAAAAGGGGTAAAAATGGGGGAAAAATGGCAAAAGAAGGGTTAAAAGTGGAGGAAAAATGATAGAAAAAGGGTTAAAAATAGAGGAAAAATGGCAAAAAAAGGGTTAAAAATAGAGGGAAAAAATAGTAAAAAAAGGGTTAAAAATGGGGGAAAATGGCAAAAAAGGAGTTAAAAATGAAGAGAAAAATGGCAAAAAAGGGGTTAAAAATGGAGGGGAGAATGAGGAAAAAGGGTTAAAAATGGGGGGAAAATGGGGAAAAAAGGGTTAAAAATGGCAAAAAAAGGGTTAAAAATGGAGGGAAAACGGTGAAAAAAGGGTTAAAAATGGGGGAAAAAATGGGGAAAAAAGGGTTAAAAATGGGAGGAAAAAAAGGGGAAAAAAGGGTTAAAAATGGGGGGGAAAATGGGAAAAAAGGAGTTAAAAAGGGGAAAAAAGGAGTTAAAAATGGGGAAAAAAATGGCCAAAAAGTGGGTTAAAAAAAGGGTTAAAAATGGCAAGAAAGGGTTAAAAATGGAGGGAAAAAAATGGCAAAAAAAAGGTTAAAAATGGGGGAAAAATGGCCAAAAATGGGTTAAAAAAGGGTTTAAAAAATGGTAAAAAAGGGTTAAAAATGGAGGAAAAAAGGGTTAAAAATGGCAGAAAAAGGGTTAAAAATGGAGGAAAAAATGGCAAAAAAGGGTTAAAAATGGAGGAAAAATGGGGAAAAAAGGGTTAAAAATGGCAAAAAAAGGGTTAAAAATGGAGGAAAAATGGCAAAAAAAGGGTTAAAAATGGGGAAAAAATAGCAGAAAAGGGTTAAAAATGGGGAAAAATGGCAAAAAAATTAAAAATGGAGAGGAAAATGGCAAAAAAGGGGTTAAAAATAGGGAAAAAATGGCAAAAAAAGGGTTAAAAATGGAGGGCAAAATGGTAAAAAAAGGGTTAAAACTGGAGGAAAAATATTTAAAAAAAGGGTTAAAATGGCAGGAAAAAATAGAAAAATGGGGTTAAAAATGGGGAAAAAATGGCAAAAAAAGGGTTAAAAATGGCAAAAAAAGGGTTAAAAATGGAGGAAAAAAATGGCGAAAAAAGGGTTAAAAATGAAGAGGAAAAATGGCAAAAAAAGGGTTAAAATGGAGGAAAAACAGGTGATTTTTTGGGAAAAAATGATTATAAAATGGGGGTTTTTTGGAAAAAAATAAAAAAAGCGGGACTGTTAGAGAAAAATAATTTGAAAATGACAATTTTTGGTAAAAAACCCGGGATTTTTAGAAAAAAAATTATTGAAAAATGGGGAGTTTTTTGGGTCAAAAGATGGGGATTTTTGGAACGAAATCATAAAAAAATGGGGGTTTTTGGAAAAAAACGTAAAAAATCTTTGAAAAATGGTGATTTTTGCAAAAAAGTTATTTAAAAAATTGAGGTTTTTGGAACAAAGTCATCAAAAAAATTGGGGTTTTTGGGAAAAAAATCATGAAGAAAATCGGAGATTTTGGAAAAAAAATCATAAAAAAACTCGGTGATTTTTGGGAAAAAGGGTAAAAAAATCGGGATTTTTGGAAAAAATCATAAAAAATGGGGATTTTTGGAAAAAATCATAAAAAAAGGGGATTTTTTGGCAAAAATAATTAGAAAACGGGGATTTTTTGGAAAAAAATCATAAAAAAATGGTGATTTTTGGCAAAAAATGGTAAAAAAATCGGGATTTTTTGGAAAAAATCATAAACGGGATTTTTGGAAAAAATCATTAAAAAACGGGGATTTTTTGGAAAAAAATCATTAAAAAATGGGGATATTTTGGAAAAAATCATAAAAAAATGGTGATTATTTGGGAAGAAATGGTAAAAAAATGGTGATTTTTTTGGAAAAATCATTAAAAAATGGTGATTTTTTTGGAAAATTCATAAAGGTGATTTTTTGGAAAAAATCATTAAAAAATGGGCATTTTTTGGGAAAAAAATCATAAGAAGATGGTGATTTTTTGGGAAAATCATTAAAAAATGGTCATTATTTGGGAAGAAATGGCAAAAAAAAATCGGGACTTTTGGAAAAAAATAAAAAAAGGTGATTTTTTGGAAAAAAATGTTAAGAAAAATCGGGATTTTTGGGAAAAATCATTAAAAAATTGGGATTTTTTTGAAAAAATCATTAAAAAATGGTGATTTTTTGGGAAAAAAATCAAAAAAAGTGGGGATTTTGGGGAAAAAAAGGGTAAAAAAAATCGGGATTTTTTGAAAAAAATCATAAAAAATGGTGGTTTTTGGGGGAAAAAATCATAAAAAAACGGGCATTTTTTGGAAAAAATCATAAAAAAGTTATGAATTTTTTGAAAAAATCATTAAAAAATGGTGATTCTTTGGAAAAAAATCATAAAAAAATAGGGATTTTTTGGAAAAAAATCATAAAAAAATGGGGATTTTTGGGAAAACCCGTGGATTTTGGCACAAACGCGCGGATTCCCGCCGAGCCCCCGCCCCCCAGGTGCCCCCTCACCTGCGTGTCCCCCCCAGGTACCCGTACGAGCGCATCGACGGGCGCGTCCGCGGCAACCTGCGGCAGGCCGCCATCGACCGCTTCAGCCGGCCCGACTCCGACAGGTTCGTGTTCCTGCTGTGCACGCGGGCAGGTGGGCTGGGCATCAACCTGACCGCCGCCGACACCTGCATCATCTTCGACTCCGACTGGAACCCCCAGAATGATCTACAGGTGAGTGACACACCTGGGAGCACACCTGAGTATAGATATATACACTTGGGACACACCTGAGTACACCTGAGTACACCTGTGTACACCTGGAGTCACACCTGAGACACCTGAGTGCATCTGAGTATAGATACACACACCTGGGACACACCTGAGTACACCTGGGTACACCTGGGTATGGATACACACACCTGAGTACACACCTGGGTACACCTGAGTACACCTGGGTATGGATACACACACCTGGGTATGGACACACACACCTGGGGCAGGTGGGCTGGGCATCAACCTGACCGCCGCCGACACCTGCATCATCTTCGACTCCGATTGGAACCCCCAGAACGACCTGCAGGTGAGTGACGCACCTGGGAGCACACCTGAGTACACCTGGGACACACCTGAGTACACCTGGGTACACCTATGTACACCTGGAGTCACACCTGATACACATGAGTGCACCTGAGTATAGATACACACACCTGGGACACACCTGAGTACACCTGAGTGTAGATAGACACACCTGAGAGCACACCTGGACACACCTGGGGCAGGTGAGTGACACACCTGGGCACACCTGGGTATAGATACACGCACCTGGGACACACCTGGACACACCTGGGGCAGGTGAGTGGCACACCTGGACACACCTGGTACACCTGAGTGTGGATAGACACACCTGGGACACACCTGGACACACCTGGGCCAGGTGAGGGGTGAAGGTTTGGGGTGTGAGGTGACACCTGTGTCACCTTTGGTCGGGACCGGAACCATCCAGAACGACCTACAGGTGAGTGACACACCTGGGGCACACCTGGATACACCTGAGTACACCTGAGTGTGGATAGACACACCTGGGGATACACCTGACACACCTGGATATAGATACACACACCTGGGACACACCTGGGGACAGGTGAGGGTGACACAGGTGTGAAGGTGACATGAGATGTCACCGTTGACCCCAATGACCCCAATGACCCCGATGTCCCCAGTGACCCCAATGACCCCAGTGACCCCATTGACCCCAATGTCCCCAATGTCCCCATTGTCCCCAATGACCCCTGTGACCCCAATGACCCATGTGACCCCAATGACCCCATTGACCCCAATGACCCCTGTGACCCCTGTGACCCTGATGACCCCAGTGACCCCTGTGACGTCAATGACCCCAATGACCCCAATGACCCCATTGACCCCAATGTCCCCATTGACCCCATTGACCCCAATGACCCCAATGACCCAAATGTCCCCATTGACCCCAATGACCCCAATGACCCCAATGACGCTATTGACCCCAATGACCCCAATGTCTCCAATGACCCCTGTGACCGCATTGACCCCAATGTCCCCATTGACCCCAATGACCCCAATCCCCCCAATGACCCCAGTGACCCCAATGACCCCATTGACCACAATGATCCCAATGTCCCCAATGACCCCTGTGACCCCGATGACCCCAATGACCCCAATGTCCCCAATCCCCCCATTGACCCCTGTGACCCCATTGACCTCTGTGACCCCAATGTCCCCAATCCCCCAATGACCCCATTGACCCCAGTGACCCCATTGACCCCAATGTCCCCCTTCACCCCATTAACCCCAACGTCGCCAATCCCCCCAGTGACCCCTGTGACCCCATTGACCCCTGTGACCCCCGATGTCCGTGTCTCCCTTCACCCCATTGACCCCAATGTCCCCAATCCCCCCATTGACCCCAGTGACCCCAATGACCCCATTGACCCCAATGTCCCCATTGACCCCAATGACCCCTGTGACCCCGATGACCCCAATGTCCCCATTGACCCCATTGACCCCATTGACCCCGATGTTCTTAATGACCCCATTGACCCCGTTGTCCCCATTGACCCCACTGACCCCATTGACCCCTGTGACCCCCATGACCCCAATGTCCCCATTGACCCCCATGACCCCAATGACCCCTGTGACCCCAATGTCCCCTGTGACCCCATTGATCCCAATGACCCCTGTGACCCCATTAACCCCATTGAACCCATTGACCCCAATGTCCCCTATGACCCCATTGACCCCAATGACCCTCTTCACCCCATTGACCCCAATGACCCCGATGACCCCAATGTCCCCCTTCACCCCATTGACCCCAATGACCCTGATGTCCCCGATGTCCCCACTGACCCCGATGACCCCCGACGTCCGTGTCCCCGCAGGCGCAGGCGCGGTGCCACCGCATCGGCCAGAGCAAGGCGGTCAAGGTGTACCGGCTGATCACGCGGAACTCCTACGAGCGCGAGATGTTCGACAAGGCCAGCCTCAAGCTGGGGCTGGACAAGGCCGTGCTGCAGTCCATGAGCGGCCGCGAGGGCGCCATCGCGGGGGTCAGTGGTCATCTGGGGTCACCGGGGTCACTCGGGGTCATTTGGGGTCATTTGGGATCGGTTTGGAGTGGGTTATGGTCAGTGGTGGTCACTCAGCCCCCGGCCGTGCTGCAGTCCATGAGCGGCCGCGAGGGCGCCATCGCCGGGGTCAGTGGTCATCTGGGGTCACCGGGGTCAGCTGGGGTCATTGGGAGTGGTTTGGGGTCAGTTATGGTGGGTTATGGTCAGTTATGGTGGGTTACGGTCACTCAGCCCCCGGCCGTGCTGCAGTCCATGAGCGGCCGCGAGGGCGCCATCGCAGGGGTCAGTGGTCATCTGGGGTCACCGGGGTCATTGGGAGTCATTAGGGGTCATTAATGGTCATTTGGGATTGGTTTGAGTCGGTGGTGGTCACTCAGCCCCCGGCCGTGCTGCAGTCCATGAGCGGCCACGAGGGCGCCATCGCCGGGGTCAGTGGTCACTCGGGGTCACCGGGGTCATTTATGGTCATTAATGGTCATTTGGGGTCATTGGGAGTGGTTTAGGGTCAGTTATGGTCAGTGGTGGTCACTCAGCCCCCGGCCGTGCTGCAGTCCGTGAGCGGCCGCGAGGGCGCCATCGCAGGGGTCAGTGGTCATCTGGGGTCAGCGGGGTCATCTGGGGTCAGCCGGGGTCATTGGGAGTGGTTTGGGGTCAGTTGTGGTGGGTTATGGTCAGTGGTGGTCACTCAGCCCCCGGCCGTGCTGCAGTCCATGAGCGGCCGCGAGGGCGCCATCGCGGGGGTCAGTGGTCATCTGGGGTCACCGGGGTCACCAGGGGTCATTTGGGGTCATTTGGGGTTAGTTATGGTCATTAATGGTCATTTGGGGTCAGTGATGGTCACTGGTCAGTTATGGTCAGTCAGGGTCATTTGTGGTCACTTGTGGTCATTTGGGGTCATTCGGGGTCATCAGGGGTCATCAGTGGTCACTCGTCATTAGGGGTCATTTGGGGTCAGTTATGGTCATTAATGGTCATTAGGGGTCATTTGTGGTCACTCGGGGTCACCAAGGGTCACTCGTGGTCACTCGTGGTCATTTGGGGTCATCAGGGGTCAGGGGGCGTGGCTGACACGAGGGGGGGCGTGGCCACCAGGTAAAGATCCTCCATCTTGTTTTTTTGGGGACATTTGACATTTCCACGCCCCTTCCGCCTGACCCCGCCCCTTTAGCTGACCACACCCCCTGACTGGCCACACCCCCTGCCTGACCACGCCCCCTGCGTGACCACGCCCCTCTGTTGGCCCCGCCCACCTCCAGCAGTTCTCCAAGAAGGAGGTTCTCAGGTCATTTGTGACCCACCTGACTCCACCCCTAAGTGACCACACCCCAAGTGACCACACCCCTAAGTGACCACACCTCTGAGTGACCACACCCCTCGGTGACCACGCCCCCGGCTGACCCCGCCCCTTTTCTGGCCCCGCCCACCTCCAGCAGTTCTCCAGGTTCAGATTCTCCATGTTGAGATCCTCCATCTTGGTTTTTTGGGACGTTTGAGGTTTCCACGCCCCTTCTGCCTGACCACACCCCTCACTGACCACACCCCTCACTGGCCACACCCCCGGCTGACCACGCCCCCGGCTGACCACGCCCCTTTGCTGGCCACGCCCACATCCAGCAGTGCTCCAGGTTCAGATTCTCCATGTTGAGATCCTCCATCTTGGTTTTTTTGGGACGTTTGAAGTTTCCACGCCCCTTCCACTTGACCACACCCCTCGGTGACCACGCCCCCTGTGTGACCACGCCCCTCTGCTGGCCACGCCCACCTCCAGCAGTTCTCCAGGTTCAGGTTCTCAGGTCACTTGTGGTGACTCTTTGGTGACCATAACCCTTGATGACCCCACCTCTGAGTGACCACACCTCTGACTGACCACACCCCCTGGCTGACCACGCCCCCTGCCTGACCACGCCCCTCTGCTGGCCACGCCCACCTCCAGCAGTTCTCCAGGTTCAGGTTCTCAGGTCACTTGTGGTGACTCTTTGGTGACCATAACCCTTGGTGACCATAACCCTTGGTGACCACACCTCTGAGTGACCACACCTCTGAGTGGCCACACCCCCTTTGTGACCACGCCCCCTTGCTGACCCCGCCCACCGTGTGGCCACGCCCACCTCCAGCACTTCTCCAGGTCCTCTATGTTGGGTTTATGGGTCATTTATGAGATGACCCACCTGACTCCACCTCCAAGTGACCACACCTTTGAGTGACCCCACCCCTCGATGACCACACCCCTCACTGACCACGCCCCTTGCCTGACCACGCCCCTTTTCTGGCTCCGCCCACCTCCAGCAGTTCTCCAGGTTCTCAGGTCACTTGTGGTGACTCTTTGGTGACCACAACCTTTGATGACCCCACCTCTGAGTGACCACACCTCTCACTGACCCCGCCCCCTGTGTGCCCCGCCCCTTTGGTGGCCACGCCCACCTCCAGCAGTTCTCCAGGTTCAGATTCTCAGGTCACTTGTGAGGTGACCCACCTGACTCCACCCCTAAGTGACCACAGCCCAAGTGACCACAGCTCTGAGTGACCACACCCCTTTGTGACCACGCCCCCCGGCTGACCACGCCCCTCTGGTGGCCCCGCCCACCTCCAGCAGTTCTCCAAGTCCTCCATATTAGGTTTTTGGGTCATTTATGAGATGACCCGCCTGACTCCACCTCTAAGTGACCACACCTCTGAGTGACCACACCTCTGAGTGGCCACACCCCCTGCCTGACCACGCCCCCGGCTGACCACGCCCCTTTTCTGGCCCCGCCCAGATCCAGCAGTTCTCCAAGAAGGAGATCGAGGACCTGCTGCGCAAAGGCGCCTACGCCGCCATCATGGACGAGGACGACGAGGGCGCCAAGTTCTGCGAGGAGGACATCGAGGACATCCTGCTGCGGCGCGCCACCACCATCACCATCGAGAGCCAGGGGCAGGGCTCCACCTTCGCCAAGGTGGGCGCACCTGGGGCGGGTGGGGCTGGGCGGGGCCAGGTGACCTCGGGGAGGGGTTAGGGTGAGGACAGGTGGGTCCAGGTGGGTCCAGGTGGGGTTTGGGTGGGTCTAGGAGGGTCTAGGTGGTCCTCGGAGAATGTCCAGGTGGATCTAGAGAAGATCAAGTGGGGGTTTGGTGGTTCTAGAGAAGGTCCAGGTGTGCACAGGTGACCTCGGGCGGTCCTTAGGGGTGGCACAGGTGGGTCTGGGTGGGTCCAGGTGGGTCTGGAGAAGGTCTAGGTGGGGTTTGGTGGGTCTGGAGAAGGTCTAGGTGGATCTGGGGAAGGTCCAGGTGTGCCCAGGTGTGCACAGGTGACCTTGGGGAGGGGTTAGGGTGAGGACAGGTGGGTCCAGGTGGGATTGGGTGGGTCCGGGTGGGTCTAGGTGGTCCTCAGAGAAGGTCCAGGTGGGGCTGGAGAAGGTCTAGGTAGGGTTTCGTGGTTCTAGAGGAGGTCCAGGTGTGCTCAGGTGTGCCCAGGTGACCTCGGGGAGGGGTTAGGGTGAGGACAGGTGGGTCCAGGTGGGATGTGGTGGTTCTCAGAGAAGGTCCAGGTGGGTTCTGGTTGGGGTTTGGTGGGTCTTGAGAATGTCTAGGTGTGCCCAGGTGTGCCCAGGTGACCTCGGGGAGGGGTTAGGGTGAGGACAGGTGGGTCCAGGTGGGGTTGGGTGGGTCTTGAGGAGGTTCAGGTGGGGGTTTGGTGGTTCTAGAGAAGGTCCAGGTGTGCTCAGGTGACCTCAGGTGGTCCTTAGGGAAGGTCCAGGTGGGTCCAGGTGTGTCCAGGTTGGTCTGGAGAAGGTCCAGGTGTGCACAGGTGTGCACAGGTAACCTCGGGCGGTCCTTAGGGAAGGTCCGGGTGGGTTTTAACAGACCCAGAGAAGCTCCAGGTGAGCTCAGGTGAGCTCAGGTGGCTCCAGGTGCGGTTTGGGCGGCCCTGGAGGAGCTCCAGGTGCGCCCCAGGTGTGCACAGGTGTGCTCAGGTGACCTTAGGTGGTCATTAGGGATGGTCCAGGTGGGTCCAGGTGTGTCCAGGTGAGCTGTGGCAGTCCTTAGGGGTGGGACAGGTGGCTCCAGGTGGCTCCAGGTGTGGTTTGGGCGGCCCTGGAGGAGCTCCAGGTGCGGCCCCAGGTGAGCCGTGACCTTTGACCCCTCCCCAGGCCAGCTTCGTGGCGTCCGAGAACCGCACGGACATCGCCCTGGACGACCCCAACTTCTGGCAGAAGTGGGCCAAGAAGGCGGACCTGGACCTGGAGCTGCTCAACAGCAAGGTGAGCGCACCTGGGCAGGTGAGGGCACACCTGGGCACACCTGGGGACACCTGGGGACACACCTGGGGTCAGCTGAGAAACCCTGACCTGGACCTGGAGCTGCTCAACAGCAAGGTGAGCGCACCTGAGCAGGTGAGGGCACACCTGGGCACACCTGGGGACACACCTGAGCACACCTGAGCAGGTGAGGGCACACCTGGGCACACCTGGGGACACACCTGAGCACACCTGGGGGGACATGGGACACACCTGGGGTTACCTGAGAACCCATGACCTGGACCTGGAGCTGCTCAACAGCAAGGTGAGCGCACCTGGGCACACCTGGGCACACCTGGGCACACACCTGGGGACACCTGGGCACACCTGGGCACACCTGGGCACACCTGGGGACACCTGGGCAGGTGAGGTCACACCTGGGGACACACTTGGGGACACCTGAGAACCCGTGACCTGGACCTGGAGCTGCTCAACAGCAAGGTGAGCGCACCTGGGCACACCTGGGGACACCTGGGCACACCTGGGGACACCTGAGCAGGTGAGGACACACCTGGGGGGACATGGGACACACCTGAGGACCCGTGACCTGGACCTGGAGCTGCTCAACAGCAAGGTGAGCGCACCTGGGCACACCTGGGCAGGTGAGGTCACACCTGGGCACACCTGGGCACACCTGGGGACACCTGGGCACACCTGGGCAGGTGAGGTCACACCTGGGGACACACCTGGACACACCTGGGCACACCTGGGCACACCTGGGGTCACACCTGGGCACACCTGGGCACACCTGGGCACACCTGAGAACCCGTGACCTGGACCTGGAGCTGCTCAACAGCAAGGTGAGCGCACCTGGGCACACCTGGGGACACCTGGGCACACCTGGGCACACCTGGGCACACCTGGGCAGGTGAGGTCACACCTGGGCACACCTGGGCACACGTGGGCACACCTGGGCAGGTGAGGTCACACCTGGGGACACTTGGGGACATCTGGGGACACACCTGGGCACACCTGGGCAGGTGAGGTCACACCTGGGGACACCTGGGGGCACACCTGGGCACACCTGGGCACACCTGGGCAGGTGAGGTCACACCTGGCGCCGCTGGACTTTGTGCGTTTCTGCTGACCGCTGTGTGTCCTTCCTTCCCTGACCTCTGACCTCTGACCTCTGAGTGACCATTGTCCGTCTCCCTGACCCTGAGTGACCCTGACTGACCTCTGACCCGTGACCTCTGACCCCAGAACACGCTGGTCATCGACACGCCGCGCGTCCGGAAGCAGAGCCGCCATTTCAGCCCCAGGACACTGACCATTGTCCATCCCAATGACCGTCACTGACCAATGACCCTCTGAATGACCATTACCTGTGTCACTGACCCCTGACCCGTGACCTCTGACCCCAGAACACGCTGGTCATCGACACTCCCCACGTCCAGAACCAGAGCCGCCATTTCAGCCCCAGGACACTGACCATTGCCCCTCCCACTGACCAGTGACCATTACCTGTGTCACTGACACTCAGTGGTCATCCGTGACCTCTGACCCGTGACCTCTGACCCCAGAACACGCTGGTCATCGACACGCCGCGCGTCCGGAAGCAGAGCCGCCATTTTAGCCCCAGGACACTGACCATTGCCCCTCCCACTGACCAATGACCGTTACCTGTGTCAGTGACACTGAATGGTCATCCCTGACCTCTGACCCGTGACCTCTGACCCCAGAACACGCTGGTCATCGACACGCCGCGCGTCCGGAAGCAGAGCCGCCATTTCAGCCCCCGGGGAGTGACCAATGACCATTGACCATCACTGACTAATGACCGTTACCTGTGTCAATGACCATTACCTGTCTCGGTGACCCTGACTGACCCCTGACCCGTGACCTCTGACCCCAGAACACGCTGGTCATCGACACGCCGCGCGTCCGGAAGCAGAGCCGCCATTTCAGCCCCTGGGGAGTGACCAATGACCATTGACCATATGAGTGACCATTACGTGTATCAGTGACACTGAATGGTCATCCCTGACCTCTGACCCGTGACCTCTGACCCCAGAACACGCTGGTCATCGACACGCCGCGCGTCCGGAAGCAGAGCCGCCATTTCAGCCCCAGGACACTGACCATTGTCCCTCCCAATGACCAATGACCATTACCTGTGTTAGTCACACTGAATGGTCATCCGTGACCTCTGACCCCTGACCTCTGACCCGAGAACACGCTGGTCATTGACATTCCCCACATCCAGAACCAGAGCCGCCATTTTAGCTCCAGGACACTGACCATTGCCCCTCCCACTGACCATCACTGACCATTGTCTATGTCACTGGTTATCAATGACCCTTGACCTCTGACCCGTGACCTCTGACCCCAGAACACGCTGGTCATCGACACGCCGCGCGTCCGGAAGCAGAGCCGCCACTTCAGCCCCAGGACACTGACCATTGTCCATCCCACTGACCATCACTGACCAATGACCCTCTGAGTGACCATTATCTGTGTCACTGACCCTTGACCCGTGACCTCTGACCCCAGAACACGCTGGTCATCGACACTCCTCACGTCCAGGACCAGAGCCGCCATTTCAGCCTCAGGACACTGACCATTGTCCCTCCCAATGACCATCACTGACCAATGACCCTCTGAGTGACCATTACCTGTGTTAGTCACACTCAGTGGTCATCCGTGACCCCTGACCCGTGACCTCTGACCCCAGAACACGCTGGTCATCGACACGCCGCGCGTCCGGAAGCAGACGCGCCACTTCAGCACGCTGCGGGACGACGACCTGGTGGAGTTCTCGGACCTGGACAGCGACGACGACCTGGAGCGGCCGAGGTCACGCCGGGGTCACCACGGGGGTCACCACGGGGGTCACCACGGGGGTCACCATCATGGCGGCCAGGCCCCGCCCCCCGCGCCGGCCACGCCCCCGCAGCCCTTCGGCAGGAGCGAGTGCGTCCGGGTGGAGAGGCACCTGATGGCGTTCGGGTGAGTGGCGCAACTGGGGACAGGTGACGCGCACCTGGGGGCACCTGGGGATACACCTGAGGGCACGTGGGGACACCTGGGGACAGGTAACACACATCTGGGACACACCTGGGGACACCTGGGGACACACCTGGGGTCATGGAGACACACCTGGAGACACCTGGGGACACCTGGTGATACACCTGGGGGCACCTGGGGGTAAATGGGGACACACCTGGGGTCACCTGGGGAGCACCTGGACACACCTGGGGACACATAGCGACAGGTAACATACACCTGGGGATAGGTAACACACACTTGGGGTCACCTGGGGACACCTGGGGTTAAATGGAGACACACCTGGGGACACCTGGGACACACCTGGGGGGATCTGGGGGGGCACCTGGGGACACTTGGGACAGGGGAGGGACACCTGGGGACACCTGGGGACAGGTAACACGCACCTGGGGACATGTGGGGTCATGGAGACACACCTGGGGACACCTGGGGATACACCTGAGGGCACCTGGGGACACCTGGGGATACACCTGAGGGCACCTGGGGACACCTGGGGATACCTGGGGATAGGTAACACACACCTGGGGATGCACCTGGGGGCACCTGGGGTCACACCTGGGGACAGCTGGGGACATCTGGGGGCACCTGGGGACACCTGGGGACAGGTAACACACACCTGGGAACACCTTGGGGTCATCTGGGGACACACCTGGGCACACCTGGGGGGGACACCTTGGGGTCACCTGGGCACACCTGAGAGGGGCGTGGCCTCCCCCGCGGCGGGCGTGGCGCGGGGGACACGGGGCACACCCGGTGACCTGGCCGTGCCCTTTGACCCCGGCGCAGGTGGGGCCGCTGGCGGGAGCTGACGGGCCCCGGGCGGTGGCCACGCCCTCACCTGTCGGAGCGCGAGGCCGAGGGCGTGGCCAGGGCCATCCTCCTCTTCTGCCTGCTGCACTTCCGGGGCGACGCCGGGACGCGGGCGCACACCTGGGCGCTGCTGGCACCTGGCGGGAACGGGAGAGCCAGGCACACACCTGGGCACGCAGGTGAGACACCTGGGGACACACCTGGGGACACCTGGGCACACGGGTGAGACACTTGGGGACACCTGGATACCCATAAACCACACCTGGGCACACCTGGATACACCTGGGCACACACCTGGGGACACACCTGGGCGCTGCTGGCACCTGGCGGGAACGGGAGAGCCAGGCACACACCTGGGCACGCAGGTGAGACACCTGGGGACACCTGGGCACACACCTGGGCACCTATAAACCACACCTGGGCACACCTGAGCACAGCTGAGTACACCTGAGTACCCATAAACCACACCTGGGCACACCTGGGCACACCTGGATACACCTGGGGACACATCTGGGCACACCTGGGCGCTGCTGGCACCTGGCGGGAACGGGAGAGCCAGGCACACACCTGGGCACGCAGGTGAGACACCTGGGGACACACCTGGGCACACCTGGGCGCCTATAAACCACACCTGGGCACAGCTGAGTACACCTGAGTACCCATAAACCACACCTGGGCACACCTGGGGACACCTGGGTACACACCTGGGCGCTGCTGGCACCTGGCGGGAACGGGAGAGCCAGGCACGCACCTGGGCACGCAGGTGAGACACCTGGGGACACACCTGGGCACAGCTGAGTACATTTAGATACCTATAAACCACACCTGGGGACACACCTGGGCGCACACCTGGGCGCTGCTGGCACCTGGCGGGAACGGACGGGCGCGGCACGCACCTGGGCACGCAGGTGAGACACCTGGGCACACCTGGGTACACCTGGGCACACCTGGGCGCTGCTGGCACCTGGCGGGAACGGGAGAGCCAGGCACACACCTGGGCACGCAGGTGAGACACCTGGGCACCTATAAACCACGCCTGGGCACACACCTGGGCACACCTGGGCACACAGGTGAGACACCTGGGCACACCTGGGCACACCTGGATACCCATAAACCACACCTGGGGACACCTAGACACCTATTAAGCACACCTGGGCACACCTGGACACACCTGGGCACACACCTGGGCACACACCTGGGCGCTGCTGGCACCTGGCGGGAACGGGAGAGCCAGGCACACACCTGGGCACGCAGGTGAGACACCTGGGGACACCTGGGCACACCTGGGGACACACCTGGGGACACACCTGGGCACGCAGGTGAGACACCTGGGCACACCTGGGGACACCTGAGTACACCTAGACACCTATAAAGCACCCCTGGGCATACACCTGGATACACCTGGGCACACCTGAGTATACCTGGGTACCCATAAACCACACCTGGGGACACACCTGGGCACACACCTGGGCGCTGCTGGCACCTGGCGGGAACGGACGGGTGCGGCACACACCTGGGCACGCAGGTGAGACACCTGGGCACACCTGGATACCCATAAACCACACCTGGGGACACACCTGGGCACACACCTGGGGACACCTGGGCACACACCTGAGCACACCTGGGCACCTCTAAACCACACCTGGGCACACACCTGGGCACACCTGGGCGCTGCTGGCACCTGGCGGGAACGGGAGAGCCAGGCACACACCTGGGCACACAGGTGAGACACCTGGGGACACCTGGGAACACACCTGGGTACACCTGGGGACACCTGGGCACACACCTGGGGACACCTGGGCACACACCTGGGCGCTGCTGGCACCTGGCGGGAACGGGAGAGCCAGGCACGCACCTGTGCACGCAGGTGAGACATCTGGGGACACCTGGGTACACCTGGGCACACCTGGGCACACCTGGACACACCTGGGCACCTATAAACCACACCTGGGCACACCTGGGCACACCTGGGCACACCTGGGGACACCTGGATACACCTAGACACCTATTAACCACACCTGGGCACACACCTGGGCGCTGCTGGCACCTGGCGGGAACGGGAGAGCCAGGCACACACCTGTGCACGCAGGTGAGACACCTGGGGACACCTGGGGACACCTGGGCACACCTGGGCACACACCTGGATACACCTGGGCACCTATAAACCACACCTGGTCACACACCTGGGCACACCTGGGCACACAGGTGAGACACCTGGGTACCCATAAACCACACCTGGGCACACCTGGGCACACACCTGGGCGCACACCTGGGCACTGCTGGCACCTGGCGGGAACGGGAGAGCCAGGCACACACCTGGGCACACAGGTGAGACACCTGGGGACACCTGGGCACACCTGGGCACACCTGGGCACACACCTGGATACACCTGGACACCTATAAACCACACCTGGACACACCTGGGCACACACCTGGGCGCTGCTGGCACCTGGCGGGAACGGGAGAGCCAGGCACACACCTGGGCACACAGGTGAGACACCTGGGGACACCTGGGCACACCCCTGGGCACACCTGAGTACACCTGAGTACCCATAAACCACACCTGGGCACACACCTGGGCGCTGCTGGCACCTGGCGGGAACGGACGGGCGCGGCACGCACCTGGGCACGCAGGTGAGACACCTGGGGACACACCTGGGGACACCTGGATACACATAAACCACACCTGGGCACACCTGGGCACACCTGGATACACTTGGGCACACACCTGGACACACCTGAGTACACCTGGGCACCTATAAACCACACCTGGGGACACCTGGGGACATCTAGACACCTATAAACCACACCTGGGTACACCTTGGCACAGAGGTGAGACACCTGGGGACACCTGGGGACACACCTGGGCACACCTGGATACACCTGGGCACCTATAAACCACACCTGGGCACACCTGGCCACACACCTGGCCACACACCTGGGCGCTGCTGGCACCTGGCGGGAACGGGAGAGCCAGGCACGCACCTGGGCACGCAGGTGAGACACCTGGGGACACCTGGGGACACCTGGATACCCATAAACCACACCTGGGGACACACCTGGGTACACCTGAGCACACCTGAGTACACCTGGGTACCCATAAACCACACCTGGGCACACCTGGGGACACCTGGGCACAGAATTTCAATGGATTTTGGGGGATTTTGGGTCCATTTCAATGCATTTTGGGTCGATTTTAACAAATTTTCGGTAGATTTTAGTGAATTTTGGGTCAATTTCAATGAATTTAGTTTCGGGTCAATTTTAAGAATTTTTGGCTCAATTTTGGTGAATTTTGGGTCAATTTCAATGAATTTGGGGTCAAGTTTAACAAATTTTGGGTCCATTTTAATGGATTTTGAGTCCGGTTCGATGAATTTCGGATCAATTTCCATGAATTTTGGGTCCATTTCCATGAATTTGGGGTCCATTTTGATGGATTTAGGTTAATTTTTGGTCGATTTTAACGAATTTTGGGTTGATTTTAACGAATTTCTGGTTAATTTCGATGAATTTTGTGTCAATTTTAATGAATTCTGGGTCGATTTTTATGAATTCTGGGTCGATTTTAACAAATTTCGGGTCGATTTTTATGAATTTCGGGTCGATTTTAACGAATTTTGTGTCCATTTTAACGAATTTCGGGTCGATTTTGATGAATTCTGGGTCAATTTTGACAGATTTTGGGTCAATTTTAACAAATTTTGGGTCGATTTCCATGAATTTTGGGCCTATTTTAATGAACTTTTGGTCCATTTCAATGAATTCTGAGTAGATTTTAACAAATTTTGGGTCGATTTTAACGAATTTTGGGTCAATTTTAACAAATTTCGGGTCCATTTCCATGAATTTTGGGTCGATTTTAACGAATTTCGGGTCCATTTTAACGAATTTGGGGTCCATTTTAAGGAAATTTGGGTCCATTTTAACAAATTTCGGGTCCATTTTAACGAATTTTGGGTCCATTTCCATGAATTTTGGGTCGATTTTTATGAATTTCGGGTCCATTTCGCTGAATTTCGGGTAATTTTGGGTCGATTTCGATGAATTTCGGGTCGATTTCAATGAATTTTGGGTCGATTTTACCGAATTTCGGGTCGATTTCGATGAATTTCAGGTCAATTTTTATGAATTTTGGGTCGATTTCGATGAATTTCAGGTCGATTTTAACCAATTTTGTGTTGATTTTAACAAATTTTGGGTCGATTTTAATGGATTTTTGGTCGATTTCGATGAATTTCGGGTCCATTTCAATGAATTTTGGGTCGATTTCAATGAATTTCGGGTCACTTTTAACGGATTTCGGGTCCATTTCCGTGAATTTTGGGTCCATTTTACCGAATTTTGGGTCCATTTCAATGAATATTGGGTCGATTTCCATGAATTTTGGGTCGATTTCGATGAATTTCGGGTCGATTTTACCGAATTTCGGGTCCATTTTGATGAATTCTGGGTCGATTTCCATGAATTTCGGGTCGATTTTGACGAATTTGGGGTCCATTTTACGGAATTCCGGGCCCATTCCCCTGACCCCCCCGTTCCCAGGCTCCCCGTCTCCGGCGCCGCCCCGCGGCCGCAAGGGGAAGAAGCCGCAGAAGGTTCCGGAAGCTCCCGGCGCCGAGTGGCTGCGGAGACACAACCCCGAGGGGCTGCTGCAGGACGAGGCCTACAGGAGACACCTCAAACACCACGGCAGCAAGTGAGCAAAGGCTTTGGGAGGTTTGGGGGAAATTTGGGGTGATTTGGGATTTTTTTTGGAATTTTTTTTTTTGATTTTTTTGGATTTTTTTAGGATTTTTTTTGGATTTTTTTTTAATTTTTTGGAAATTTTTTGGGATTTTTTTCCGAGTTTTTTGGGTGATTTTTTGTTTTTTTTGGGATTTTTTTTTCGATTTTTGATGGTTTTTTGGGGATTTTTTAGGATTTTTTTAGGAATTTTTTGGGATTTTTTGGGGGTTTTTTTTAATTTTTTGGGATTTTTTTTGGGGGGGGAATTTTTATTTTTTTTTATTTTTTTTGGATTTTTTTGGATTTGTTTAGATTTTTTTGGATATTTTTAATTTTTTGGGATTTTTTTTTAATTTTTTGGGATTTTTTTTTATTTTTGGGGGATTTTTTGGGGATTTTTTTTTTGATTTTTTGGGATTTTTTTTGATTTTTTGGGGATTTTTTGGGATTTTTTTGGGGATTTTTTTTTATTTTTTTGGGGATTTTTTTGGGATTTTTTGGGGATTTTTTTGGGATTTTTTGGGGATTTTTTTATTTTTTGGGGATTTTTAGGGGATTTTTTTGAGATTTTTTTAGGGTTTTTTTGGGATTTTTTTGGGATTTTTTTGGGGATTTTTTGGATTTTTTGGGGATTTTTTTCGGATTTTTTGATGAATTTTTTGGGATTTTTTTTGGATTTTTTTTGATTTTTTGGGGATTTTTTTCGGATTTTTTTTGGAAATTTTTTGGATTTTTTTTTTGATTTTTTTTAATTTTTTTTTAGATTTTTTTTAATTTTTTGGGGATTTTTTCTTATTTTTTTGGGATTTTTTTTATTTTTTTGGGACTTTTGGGGGGTTTTGGGGATTTTTTTTGGATTTTTTTTTGAATTTTGTTTTGGATTTTTTGGTTTTTTTTTTTATTTTTTTGGGATTTTTTAGGATTTTTTAAGGTTTTTTTTTTATTTTTGGGGATTTTTTAAGGTTTTTTAGGATTTTTTGGGGGATTTTTTTTGGGATTTTTTTTGGATTTTTTTATTTTTATTTTTTTTAATTTTTTGGGGATGTTTTTGATTTTTTTGGGATTTTTTTGGATTTTTTGGGGATTTTTTTGATTTTTTGGGGATTTTTTGGGATTTTTTTGGGATTTTTTCAGGGGTTTTTTGGGGATTTTTTAGGGATTTTTTGGGGATTTTTTTAGGATTTTTTCAGGGTTTTTTTAGGGATTTTTTTGGGATTTTTTGGGGATTTTTTTTTTGATTTTTTGGGATTTTTTGGGGATTTTTTAGGATTTTTTTAGGGATTTTTTGGGATTTTTTAGGGGTTTTTTTAGGGGTTTTTGGGGGATTTTTTAGGGTTTTTTTAGGATTTTTTCAGGGTTTTTTGGGGGATTTTTTTTTCATTTTTTTTTGGATTTTTTTTTAATTTTTTGGGGATTTTTTTGGGGATTTTTTAGGATTTTTTTTAGGTTTTTTGGGGGGATTTTTTAAGGGTTTTTTTATTTTTTTAGGGATTTTTTTGGATTTTTTAGAGTTTTTTTTAGGATTTTTTCAGGGTTTTTTTGAGGATTTTTTGAGATTTTTTAAGAATTTTTTCAGGGTTTTTTTCAGATTTTTTTAGGATTTTTTTAGGATTTTTTTTTGAGATTTTTTTGAGGTTTTTTTAAGATTTTTTGAGGATTTTTTGAGATTTTTTTGAGGATTTTTTGAGGATTTTCTTTGGAATTTTTTTGGGTTTTTTTTTAATTTTTTGGGATTTTTTTTTTGATTTTTGGGGATTTTTTTGGGAGTTTTTTAATTTTTTGGGATTTTTTTGATTTATTGGGGATTTTTGGGGGATTTTTGGGGGATTTTTTAGGGTTTTTTTAGGATTTTTTTTAAGGATTTTTGGGGGATTTTTTAAGGGATTTTTTGTTTTTTTTTTATCTTTCAGGTTTTTTTTTATTTTTGGGGGATTTTTTAGGGATTTTTTTGGGGATTTTTTGGGATTTTTAGGGAATTTTTTTGAGATTTTTTTCAGGATTTTTAAAGATTTATTTTCCATTTTTTTAGGATTTTTTTGGGTTTTTTGGGGGAATTTTTGAGATTTTTTTTTTCAGAATTTTTTTGGTTTTTTGCCATTTTTTGGGTTTTTCCGTCGGGTTTTTTTTGCCTTTGGGGTTTTTTGGGGCGAATTTTCCCATTTTTGGGTCGTTTTGCTGTTTTCAGGATCACTTGAGGGTGAAAATGTCGCATTTTTGGGGCCGATTTTGGGGTTTTTTGGTGGTTTTTTGCCATTTTTTGGTGTAATTTTGCCATTTTTTGGGGTTTTTCCGTCGGGTTTTTTTGGCCTTTGGGGTTTTTTGGGGCGAATTTTCCCTTTTTTGGGTCATTTTTCTATTATTAGGATCATTTGTTTCGCATTTTTGGGGCTGATTTTGGATTTTTTTGGTGGTTTTTTGCCATTTTAGGTGTAATTTTGCCATTTTTGGGTTTTTTTTTGCCGTTTTTGGGGGTTTTTCCGTCGGGTTTTTTTTGCCTTTGGGGTTTTTTGGGGCGAATTTTCCCATTTTTGGGTCGTTTTTCTATTATTAGGATCATTTGTGTCTCATTTTTGGGGCTGATTTGGGTTTTTTTTGCCATTTTTCGGTGTTTTTTGGTGTAATTTTGCCGTTTTTGGGGGTATTTTTTCCATTTTTTGGGGTTTTTCCGTCGGGTTTTTTTTGCCTTTGGGGTTTTTTGGGGCGAATTTTCCCATTTTTGGGTCATTTTGCTGTTTCTAGGATCATTTGAGGATGAAAATGTCGCATTTTTGGGGCCGATTTTGGGGTTTTTTTGTGTGTTTGTTACTTTTGGGGGTAATTTTGGGATTTTTTGGGTTATTTGAGGGGTTTTTTTTTTGCTTTTGGGGTTTTTTGGGGTGGATTTTCCCGATTTTGGGTCATTTTGCTGTTTTTAGGATCTTTTTTGTCGTATTTTTTGGGCTGATTTTGGGTTTTTTTACCGTTTTTAGGTGGTTTTTTGCCGGTTTTTGGTGTAATTTTGCCATTTTTTGGTGTATTTTTGCCATTTTTTGGGGTTTTTCCGTCGGGTTTTTTTTGCTTTTGGGGTTTTTTGGGGCGAATTTTCCCATTTTTGGGTCATTTTTCTATTATTAGGATCATTTGTGTCACATTTTTGGGGCTCATTTTGGGTTTTTTTGGTGGTTTTTTGCCATTTTTGGTGTAATTTTGCCATTTTTTGGGGTTTTTCCGTCGGGTTTTTTTTGCATTTGAGGTTTTTTGGGGTGAATTTCCTCAATTTTGGGTCATTTTCCTATTATTAGGGTCATTTGTGTCTTATTTTTGGGGCTCATTTTGGGCTTTTTTGATTATTTTTAGTGTTTTTTGGGGTATTTTTGGGTGATTTTGCCGTTTTTTGGGGTTTTTCCATCGGGTTTTTTTTGCCTTTGGGGTTTTTTGGGGCGAATTTTCCCATTTTTGGGTCATTTTGCTGTTTCTAGGTTCATTTGAGGTTGAAAATGTCGCATTTTTGGGGCTGATTTTGGGTTTGTGTTTTTTTGTTACTTTTTTGGGTAATTTTGGGATTTTTTGGGTTATTTGAGGGTTTTTTTTTTTTTGCTTTTGGGGTTTTTTGGGGCGAATTTTCCCATTTTTGGGTCATTTTGCTATTATTAGGATCATTTGTGTCTCATTTTTGGGGCTGATTTTCGGGTTTTTTGTGGGGTTTTTGCCATTTTTGGGTTTTTTTTTTGCCTTTTTTGGTGTAATTTTCCCTTTTTTTTTTTGTTTTTTACCATTTTTTGGGGTTTTTCCGTCGGGTTTTTTTGGCCTTTGGGTTTTTTTGGGGCGAATTTTTCCATTTTTGGGTCGTTTTTCAGGCTCCTGCTGAGGGTGAAAATGTCGCATTTTTGGGGCCGATTTTGGATTTTTTTGGTGGTTTTTTGCTGGTTTTTGGTGTAATTTTGCCATTTTTTGGTGTAATTTTGCCGTTTTTTGGGGTTTTTCCGTCGGGTTTTTTTGGCCTTTGGGGTTTTTTGGGGCGAATTTTCCCAATTTTGGGTCATTTTGCTGTTTCTAGGATCATTTCTGTCACATTTCCTGGGCTCATTTTGGGGTTTTTTGGTGTAATTTTGCCATTTTTGGTGTATTTTTGCCATTTTTGGTGTAATTTTGCCGTTTTTTGGGGTTTTTCCGTCGGGTTTTTTTGGCCTTTGGGGTTTTTTGGGGCGAATTTTCCCAATTTTGGGTTATTTTTAGGATCCTGCTGAGGGTGAGGATGTTACACTTCCTGCAGCACGAGGTGATCGGGGACCAGGCCGACAGGGTTCTGGCGGGGGCCAGCGCCAGGTGAGCTCCACTTTGGGGGAAAAAACACAAATTTGGGGTTTTTGGGGATTTTGGGGTTTTTTTGGGGGTTTTTTTGCGATTTTTTGGGGATTTTTTGGGATTTTTTGGGGGGTTTTTTGGGGTTTTTTTGGGGTTTTTTTTTTGGATTTTGGGGGATTTTTTGGGGGGTTTTTGGGGGATTTTTGGGATTTTTTGGGCGATTTTTGGGATTTTTTGGGGATTTTGGGATTTTTTGGGCGATTTTTGGGATTTTTTGGGGATTTTGGGGTGAATTTTGGGTGAATTTTTGGGGTTTTTGGGGGGTTTCTTTGGGGTTTTTTTTGGGGTTTTTTTTGGATTTTGGGGAATTTTTTGGGGTTTTTGGGGTTTGGGGTTTTTTTTGGGTTTTTGGGCGATTTTTGGGATTTTTTGGGCGATTTTTGGGGATTTTTTGGGGTTTTTTTGGGGGTTTTTTTGGGGGATTTTTGGGGAGTTTTTTGGGGATTTTGGGGGGTTTTGGGGCTGGTTTAAATGAGATTTTGGGACAAAAATGTCCCAAAAATGGGATTTTGGGGGGATTTGGGGGGGAATTTGGGGGATTTTTGAGGATTTTGGGGTTTTTTGGGGTTTTGGGGGGTTTTTTGGGGGGGTTTTGGGGGTTTTTTTTTTTGGATTTTTGGGGATTTTTGGGGGGTTTTTGGGGGATTTTTGGGGGATTTTTGGGCGATTTTGGGGATTTTTTTGGCCATTTTTGGAATTTTTTTGGGCGATTTTTGGGCGTATTTTTGGGGTTTTGGGGGTTTTTTTGGGATATTTTGGGCGATTTTTGGGGTTTTTTGGGGATTTTGGGGCAAATTTTGGGTGAATTTTTGGGGTTTTTGGGGGGTTTTTTTGGGGTTTTTTTTTTTGGATTTTGGGGTTTTTTGGGGTTTTTGGGGTTTGGGTGTTTTTTTGGGTTTTTGGGGGGATTTTTAGGGTTTTTAGGGGTTTTTAGGGGATTTTTGGGGTTTTTTGGGGATTTTGGGGCGAATTTTGGGTGAATTTTTGGGGTTTTTGGGGGGTTTTTTTGGGGTTTTTTTTGGGGTTTTGTTTTGGATTTTGGGGAATTTGGGGTTTTTGGGTTTTGGGGTTTTTTTTTTGGGTTTTTGGGGGGATTTTGAGGGTTTTTTTGGGGATTTTTGGGCGATTTTTGGGATTTTTTTGGGCGATTTTTGGGCGATTTTTGGGATTTTGGGGGATTTTTTGGGGTTTTGGGGGATTTTCGGGGATTTTTGGGGTGTTTTTTTGGGATTTTAGGGTTTTTTTGGGTGGATTTTTGGGTCTTGGTGGTTTTAAGGAGATTTTTGGGGATTTTTGGGGGGATTTTGGTTTTTTGGGTGGATTTGGGGGGGGTTTTGGGGGAGCGCCAGGTGAGCTCCACTTTGGGGAAAAAAACCACAAATTTGGGGTTTTTGGGGATTTTTGGGGTTTTTTTGCGATTTTTGGGTGAATTTTTGGGGGTTTTTGGGGGGTTTTTTGGGGGTTTTTTGTGATTTTTGGGGGACTTTTTGGGGGATTTTTGGGGTTTTTTGGGGCTGGTTTAAATGAGATTTTGGGACAAAAATGTCCCAAAAACGGGATTTTGGGGGGGAATTTTGGAGGATTTTTGAGGATTTTGGGGTTTTTTGGGTGGATTTTTGGGATTTTTGGGGGGGATTTTTTGGGGATTTTTTGGGATTTTGGGGAATTTTGAGAGGTTTTTTTGGGTGGATTTTTGGGGTTTTTGGGGTGGTTTAAAGGAGATTTTGGTGGATTCTGGGGGGTTTCTTGGGTTTTTTTTGGGATTTTGGGGGTTTTTTGGGTGGATTTTTTGGGTTTTGGGGGTGGTTTAAAGGAGATTTTGGGCCGTTTTTTTGGAATTTCGGGGGATTTGGGGTGTTTTTAGGGTTTTGGGGATTTGGGGGGGTTTTGGGGACAGTGATCCCATTTCTGAGGTCCCTAATCCAATTTTTGGCTCCTTAATCCCATTTTTTGCCTCTTTAATCCCATTTTTTGCCTCTTTAACCCCATTTTTTGGGTCCCTCTCTCCATTTCTGACATCCCTAATCCCATTTTTCGGGGTCCCCGACCCCAAATTTCGAGTCTTTAACCCCATTTTTTTGTCCCCTCCCCAGCGAGGTGCCGCTGTGGTTCCCGCTCCTGGAGCCCCAATTTCGGGGTCCCTCACCCCAATTTTGGGCTCTTTAACCCCATTTTTTGGCTCCTTAACCCCATTTTTTGGGTCCCTGACCCCAAATTTTGGGTCTTTAACCCCATTTTTTGGGTCCCTCTCCCCATTTTTGGGGTCCCTGACCCCGTTTTTTGGGTCTCTAATGCGATTTTTGGACTCCTTAATCCCATTTTTGGCCCTTTTAACCCCATTTTCGGGGTCCCTTTTCCCATTTTTTGGGTCCCTCTCCCCATTTTTTGGGTCCCTCTTCCCATTTTTTGCATCCCCGACCCCAAATTTTGGGTCTTTAACCCCATTTTTTGGGTCCCTGACCCCATTTTTTGGGTGTCTCTCCTCATTTTTTGGGTCCTTAACCCCATTTTTTGCCCTTTTAACCCTATTTTCGGGGTCCCTCTCCCCATTTTCGGGGTCCCCGACCCCAAATTTCGAGTCTTTAACCCCAAATTTTGTCCCCTCCCCAGCGAGGTGCCCCTCTGGTTCCCGCTCCTGGAGCCCCAATTTCGGGGTCCCGCACCCCAATTTTGGGCTCTTTAACCCATTTTTTGGCTCCTTAACCCCATTTTTTGGGTCCCTGACCTCAAATTTTGGGTTTTTAACCCCATTTTTTGGGTCTCTAACCCCATTTTTGGGTCCCTTTCCCCATTTCTGACATCCTTAATCCCATTTTTGGGGTCCCTGACCCCAATTTTGGGCTCCTTAACCCCATTTTTTGGGGTCCTTCTCCCCATTTTTGGGCTCTTTAACCCATTTTTTGGCTCCTTAACCCCATTTTTTGGGTCCCTGACCCCATTTTTTTGGTCTTTCTCCTCATTTTTTGGGTCCTTAACCCCATTTTTGGCCCTTTTAACCCCATTTTTGGGGTCCCTCTTCCCATTTTTTGGGTCCCCGACCCCAAATTTCGAGTTTTTAACCCCATTTTTGGTCCCCCAGCGAGGTGCCCCTGTGGTTCCCGCTCCTGGAGCCCCTGGAGCCGCCCTCGTCCTGGTGGGACCCCGACTGCGACAAGTCGCTGCTGCTGGGGGTCTTCAAACACGGTAAATTTGGGCTAAAAACACAAATTTTGGGGCTTTTTGGGGGGTTTTGGGGTGGGGGAGGGGCGGGGGGGTTTAAGGGTTTTTTTGGGGGTTTTTTAGCGGGAGTTTTGGGGTTTTACGGGATTTTTTTCGTGTTTTTTAATGGAATTTTTGTGATTTTTTTGGGTGGATTTGGGTGATTTTGGGTCATTTTAATGTGATTTTTTTGTGTTTTTTCATTAATTTTTGTGATTTTTTGGGTGGTTTTTGGGTGAATTTGGGTCATTTTGGGTCATTTGGGGTCATTTTGGGTCATTTTAATGTGATTTTTTTGTGTTTTTTCATTAATTTTTGTGATTTTTGGTGGTTTTTGGGTGATTTTGGGTCATTTTGGGTCGTTCGGGTTCGTTTTAATGTGATTTTTTTCGTGTTTTTTCATTAATTTTTGTGGTTTTTGGGGTGGATTTGGGAGGTTTGGGTCATTTTGGGTCATTTTAATTGGATTTTTTTGTGTTTTTTAATTAATTTTTGTGGTTTTTTTGGGGCGAATTTGAGGATTTGGGTCATTTTAATGGGATTTTTTGATGGTTTTTTGATTAATTTTTGTGATTTTTGGGTGGGTTTTGGGGTGAATTTGGGTCATTTTGGGTCATTTGGGGTCATTTGGGGTCATTTTAATGTGATTTTTTTGTGTTTTTTCATTAATTTTTGTGATTTTTGGGTGGTTTTTGGGGTGAATTTGAGAATTTGGGGGGTTTTAATGGGATTTTTTGATGTTTTTTAATTAATTTTTGTGATTTTTTGGGGTGGATTTGGGAGTTTTGGGTCATTTTGGGCCATTTTAATTGGATTTTTTTTTGTTTTTTAATTAATTTTTGTGATTTTTGGGGCGGTTTTTGGGGATTTTTGGGAGTTTTGGGTCTTTTTGGGTCGTTTTAATGAGATTTTTTTCCCTGTTTTTTTAACCAAATTTTATGATTTTTACGTGGTTTTAATGAGATTTTTTTCCCCGTTTTCAAATCAATTTTTTATGACTTTTTTTTTTTATTGTTTTGAACCAAATTTTGGGGTTTTTTTTTTGCCCAAATCCAGAAACTTTGGGCTCATTTTTGGGTTGATTTAGTCCATTTTTGGCCCATTTTGCTCTATTTTAATGGGATTTTTTTGGATTTTTTTGCTGTTTTTTACATTTTTTCACTAATTAATTGAATTTTGGGGTGAATTTTCTGGGTTTAGGGTTCGGAAGGTTCCAGACCACGAGGGCAGATTATTGGGGCCGTTTTTGGGGCCGTTTTTGGGTCAATTTTGCCCAATTTTGGCCATTTTTGGTGTATTTTAACGGGATTTTTTTGGATTTTTTTGCTGTTTTTTTGCAGTTTTTGTTAATTTTATTAAATTTTGGGGTGAATTTTTGGGATTTAGGGTTCGGAAGGTTCCAGACCACGAGGGCAGATGATTGGGGCCATTTTTGGGCTCATTTTTGGGTTGATTTTGCCCATTTTTGGCCCATTTTGCTCTATTTTAATCGGATTTTTTTGGATTTTTTCGGGGTTTTTTACGTTTTTTCACTAATTAATTAAATTTTGGGGTGAATTCTGTGGATTTAGGGTTCGGAAGGTTCCAGACCACGAGGGCAGATTATTGGGGCCGTTTTTGGGGCCGTTTTTGGGCCGATTTTGCCCATTTTTGGCCCATTTTGGCCCATTTTAACGGGATTTTTTTGGATTTTCTCGGGGTTTTTTACGTTTTTTCACTAATTAATTAAATTTTGGGGTGAATTTTTGGGATTTAGGGTTCGGAAGGTTCCAGACCACGAGGGCAGATTATTGGGGCCGTTTTTGGGGTCGAATTTGGGTCAATTTCGTCCATTTTTGGCCATTTTTGGTGTATTTTAATGGGATTTTTTTGGATTTTTTTGTTGTTTTTTACATTTTTTTCACTAATTAATTAAATTTTGGGGTGAATTTTTGGGATTTAGGGTTCGGAAGGTTCCAGACGATGCGCGCAGACCCCGCCCTGTGTTTCCTGGCCAGGGTTGGGGGCCCTGAGCCCGAGGCTGTGGCAGCTGAGCAGAGCCCCGAAGGAGCCGAGGGGTGAGTTCCTTTTTGGGGTAAATTCGGGGGAATTTGGGAAAATTCGGGGAATTTGGGGAAATTCGGGGAATTTAGAGAAAATTTGGGGAATTTGGGTGGTTTTTTGGGGGGTTTTTTGCGGTTTTTTGGGGGTTTTTTTGGTTTTTTTTGGATTTGGGGGAGATTTTTTGTGATTTTTTTGGTGGTTTTTTTGGGTGGATTTGAGGGAAATTTGGGAGATTTTGGGAAAATTTGGTGGATTTTGGGGAAATTTGGGGAATTTGGGGAATTTTGCGGGGTTTTTGGGGGTTTTTTGGGGGTTTTTTTGGATTTTTTTTTAATTTAAGGGAGATTTTTTGGTAATTTTCGGTGATTTTTTGGGTGGATTTGGGGGAAATTTGGGAGATTTTGGGAAAATTTGGTGGATTTTGGGAAATTTGGGGGGTTTTGGGGAAATTTGGGGAATTTGGGGGAAATTTGGGGAATTTGGGAGAATTTTTGGGGGATTTTTTGCGGTTTTTTGGGGGTATTTTTGGATTTTTTTTTATTTGGGGGAGATTTTTGGTGACTTTGGTGATTTTTTGGGATGAATTTGAGAGAAATTTGGGAGATTTTGGGAAATTTGGGGGGTTTGGGAAAATTTGGGGGAAATTGGGGAAAATTTGGGGAATTTTGGGAGAATTTTTGGGGTTTTGGGGGGGGGTTTTGGTTTGTTTTTAGATTTTTGGTGATTTTTGGTGGTTTTTTGGGTGGATTTGAGGGAAATCTGGGAGATTTTGGGAAAAATTTGGGGAATTTTGGGGGGTTTTGGGGAAATTTGGGGAATTTAGAGAAAATTCGGGGAAATTGGGGGTTTTTTTTGGGAATTTGGGGGATTTTGGGGGGTTTTTTGGATTTTTTTTTGATTTATGGGTGATTTTTGGTGATTTTTTGGGATGAATTTGGGGGAAATCTGGGAGATTTTGGGAAATTTGGGGGAAATTTGGGGAAAATTTGGGAGAATTTTTTGGGTATTTTTGGGTTTTTTTGTTGTTTTTTATTGGATTTTTGGTGGTTTTTCTGGGGGTTCATTTGGGGGAAATTTGGGGAATTTTGGGGAAATTTGGGGGGATTTTTTGGGATTTTTGGGGAAAATTTGGAGGAATTTGGGGAATTTTAGGGAATTTGGGGGATTTTGGGGAGATTTTTGGGGGTTTTGGGGAATTTAAGTTGATTCCCTCAAAATTCAGGATTTTTCCCTAAATTTTGGGGGTTTTTTTCCCCAAAATCCCATTTTTTCACCCCAAAATTCGCATTTTTGTCTTGGATTTTGGGGGTTTTTTTCCCCAAAAAATTCACATTTTTTTCCCAAAATTTCACATTTTTCCCCCAAATTTTGCGGTTTTTGCCCCAAATTTTTTGTGTTTTTTTTCCCCAAATTTCATTTTTTCGCCCAGAATTTCAGGATTTTCCCAAAATCCCGTTTTTTCCGCCCAAAGTGGGGCCTGTGATGACCCAGCCATGCTAATACCGACCGGCCCGGGGCCGGGCTGAGTGCAGCTCCAGGGCTGAGGCCGGGGTTTTGGGGCGAAAAACGGAGATTTTGGGAAAATTCTGAAATCTGGGGGGAAAAAGGGGAAAAAATGTAAAAAATTTGGGGAAAAAATCCAAATTTTTGGGGGAAAAATTGAGATTTTGGGGAAAAAAAAATCTGAATTTTGGGAAAAAAATTCTGAATTTTTGGGGGAAAAAATCTGAATTTTGGGGAAAAAAAAAATCTGAATTTTGGGGAAAAAAAATCCAAAAATTTGGGGAAAAAAATTCCGAATTTTAGGGTGAAAAATCTGAATTTGGGGGGAAAAAAAATCTGAATTTCGGGGAAAAAAAATCCAAAGATTTGGGAAAAAAAATGCAAATTTTGGGGCGAAAAATGTAAATTTTGGCGTGAAAAATGGGGATTTTGGGGGAAAAATATTCTGAATTTTTGGGTGAAAAATGAGGATTTTGGGGTGAAAAAAAATCAAAATTTTGGGGTGAAAAATGCAAATTTTGGGGTAAATTTTGGGCTGAATTTTGGGCTGAATTTTGCGTATTTTGGGGTGAATTTTGGGGTGAATTTTGGGGCGAATTTTGGGAATTTTGGGCTGAATTTTGGGGTGAATTTCGAGGATTTTGGGGTGGATTTTTTGGGCTGATTTCGGGGAATTTTGGGGTGAATTTGGGGAATTTTGGGGTGAATTTTGGGGTGAATTTCGAGGATTTTGGGGTGGATTTTTGGGGTAAATCCCGGCGATTTTGGGGTGGAATTTGGGGTCGATTTTGGGGTCAATTTTTGGGATTTTGGGGTGAATTTTTGGGATAAATTTAGCAGATTTTGGGGTGATTTTGGGATGGATTTTTGGGTTAAATTCCAGGGATTTGGGGGTGAATTTGGGGGATTTTGGGGTGAATTTTTGGGATAAATTTAGCGGATTTTGGGGTGGATTTTTGGGGATTTTGGGGTGAATTTTGGGGATTTTTTCGGTAGATTTTGGGGTGAATTCCGGGGATTTTGGGGTGAATTTTTCGGGTGAATTTTGGGGTGAATTTCGAGGATTTTGGGGTGGATTTTTTTGGGGTAAATCCCGGCGATTTTGGGGTGAATTCTGGGAATTTTGGGGCGAATTTTTGGGATAAATTTAGAGGATTTTGGGGTGAATTTTGGGATGAATTTTTGGGTTAATTTCGGGGATTTTTGAGGTGATTTTTGGGGATTTTGGGGTGATTTTGGGGTGGATTTTTTGGGTTAAATCCCGGCGATTTTGGGGTTTTCCTCCCCCAGGCCCGAGCTGGACGAAGACCCCGAGTACAAACCTCACCAGAGCGGCCTCGAGGAGGTAAAAAAATCATAAATTTTAACCCAATTTTACCAAAATTTCATTTTTTTTACCCAAAATTTCTCTCCCCCCCCACCGAGTTTTTTTTTTGGGGGGGGGAGGGGCGTTTGGTGACCTTTGACCTCTCACAGAGTGACCCTTTGGCCGGGCTGGACGAGGAGATTTCGGTGGTGGACGGGGAGGAAGGTAAATAAAATGTCCCAAAATTCCCCAAATTCTGCCCAAAAAATGGCCCAAAATTCCCAAAATTTTGCCCAAAAAGTGCCCCAAAATTCTCCAAAAAAAAGGCCCCAAATTCCCCAAAATTCTGCCCCAAAAATGACCCAAAATGCCCCAAAATTTTGCCCAAAAAATGACCCAAAATTCCCAAATTTTGCCCAAAAAATGGCCCAAAATTCTCCAAAAAAATGGCCCAAAATTCCCCAAATTCTGCCCAAAAAAATGGCCCAAAATTCCCCAAAATTCTGCCCAAAAAAATGGCTCAAAAATCCCCAAAATTCTGCCCTAAAAATGGCCCAAAATTTGCCAAAATTCTGCCCAAAAAATGGCCCAAAATCCTCAAAATTCTCCCCCCAAAAATGGCCCAAAATCCCCAAAATTTTGCCAAAAAAATGGCCCAAAATTCCCAAAATTCTCCAAAAAAATGGCCCAAAATCCCCCAAATTCTGCCCAAAAGATGGTCCAAAATTGCCTAAATTCTTCCCAAAAATGGCCCAAAATGCCCCAAATTCTGCCCAAAAAATGGCCCCAAATTCCCCAAAATTCTGCCCCAAAAATGACCCAAAATGCCCCAAAATTTTGCCCAAAAAATGACCCAAAATCCCCAAATTTTGCCCAAAAAATGGCCCAAAATTCTCCAAAAAAATGGCCCAAAATCACCAAAATTCTGCCCCCAAAAATGGCCCAAAATCCCCAAAATTTTGCCAAAAAAATGGCCCAAAATTCCCCAAATTCTGCCCAAAAAATGGCCCAAAATCACCAAATTTTGCCCAAAAAATGGCCCAAAATTCTCCAAAAAAATGGCCCAAAATTCCCCAAATTCTGCCCAAAAAATGGCCCAAAATCCTCAAAATTCTGCCAAAAAAATGGCCCAAAATCCCCAAAATTTTGCCCAAAAATGACCCAAAATTTGCCAAAATTCTGCAAAAAAAATGTCCCAAAATTCCCCAAAATTCGGCCCAAAAAATGGCCCAAAATTCCCCAAAATTCTGCCCAAATAATGGCCCAAAATCTCCCAAAATTCTGCCCAAAAAATGACCCGAAATTCCCCAAATTTTGCCCAAAAAATGGCCCAAAATTCTCCAAAAAAAATGGCCCAAAATTCCCCAAATTCGGACGAAAAAATGCCCCAAAATTCCCCAAATTCGGACCAAAAAAATGGCCCAAAATCTCCAAATTCTGCCCCCCAAAAAATGGCCCAAAATTCCCCAAAATTCTGCCAAAAAAAATGGCCCAAAATCCCCAAAATTCTGCCCAAAAATGGCCCAAAATCCCCAAATTCTGCCCCAAAAATGGCCCAAAATTTGCTAAGTTCTGCCCAAAAAAATGGCCCAAAATCCCCAAAATTCTGCCCAAAAAAATGGCCCAAAATTCCCAAAATTCTGCCCAAAAAAATGGCCCAAAATTCCCCAACTTCTCCCCAAAAAATGGCCCAAAATCCCCCAAATTCTGCCCAAAAAAATGGCCCAAAATCCCCGAAAATTCGGTATTTAACCCTTTATTAACCGAAATAAACCCCAAATTTAACCAAAATCAGTGTTTTTCACCCCAAATTCCCCCCCAGGCTCCCCGTGGCCGCCCTCAGCTCCCCAAAACCCTAATTAATCCCCCAATTAACCCCAAAATCCCCAAATTAACCCTTAATTAACCGGAACAAACCCCAAATTAACCCTTTAATAACCCAAATAAACCCAAAATAACCGAAATTGAACCAAATTTAACCAAAATCTCGGTTTTTCACCCCAAATTCCCCCCCAGGCTCCCCGTGGCCACCCTCAGCTCCCCAAAACCTCCCAAATTCACCCCCAAATCCCCCAATTAACCCTTAATTAACTGAAATAAACCCCAAATTAACCCTTAATTAACCGGAGTAAACCCCGATTAACTGTTAATTAACCAAAATTAACCAAAATCTCGGTTTTTCACCCCAAATTCCCCCTCAGGCTCCCCGTGGCCCCCCTCAGCTCCCCAAAACCCCCCAAAATCCCCCAAATCCTCATAATTAACCCTTAATTAACTGAAATAAACCCCAAATTAACCCTTTATAACCCAAATAAACCCAAAATAACCCCAATTTTTACCAGAAATTAACCAAAATCTCGGTTTTTCACCCCAGATTTCTCCCCCAGCTCCCCAAAACCCTAATTAATCCCCCAATTAACCCCAAAATCCCCAAATTAACCCTTAATTAACCGGAATAAACCCTGATTAACTGTTAATTAACCCAAAATTAACCAAAATCTCCATTTTTCACCCCAAATTCCCCCTCAGGCTCCCCGTGGCCCCCCGCGGCCGCCCTCAGCTCCAGGCTCCGCCTCCTTTTGGGGCGTTTCCCTCAAAAGGGGCGGGACCTTCCCCCGGGCGGGGACAGGGCCACGCCCCCCGGCGCCGGCCACGCCCCGGCCACGCCCAGCGAGCGGCGACGTCAGAGGAGGGGACATCAGCAGGAGAGGGGACAGCAGCAGGACAGGAGGGACAAGCTGCAGCGGTGAGGGTTGGGGTGAATTCCCGGGATTTTGGTAAAATTTGGGGATTTTTGGTTAAATTTGGGGTGAATTCGGGGATTTTGGGGTTAATTCGGGGAATTAAGGGTTAATTTGGGGAATTAAGGGTTAATTCAAGGGATTTTTGGGGATTTTGGGGTTAAATTTGGGATTAATTTGGGATTAATTTGGAGGAATTTGGAGGAATTTGGGGTGAATTTGGGGTTTTTGGGGATTTTGAACATTTCCAGGAATTTTTCTCCATTTTTTCCTCGTTTTTTCACCGTTTTTTCACCGATTTTTCCCATTTTTTCACCGTTTTTTCCCATTTTCCCCCTTTTTCTCCCAAATCTCAGCTGGACCAATTTCCAGTCCAATTTCCTTTTGGGCTGATTTTTACCATTTTTGGGCCATTTTTTGTCATTTGTTGGTCGTTTTTTGGTCATTTTTTCCCCGATTTTCTCCATTTTTTCACCGATTTTCTCCATTTTTTCACTGATTTTTCCCATTTTCTCCATTTTTCTCCCCAAACCCCAGCTGGACCCGTCGTGATCAGGCCGATTTCCTTTTGGGCTGATTTTGCCCATTTTTTGGTCATTTTTTGGTCATTTTTTCACCAATTTTCTCCATTTTTTCACCGATTTTCACCATTTTTTCTCATTTTCTCCCCATTCCCAGCTGAACCCGATGAGAACAGCCCCATTTCGTTTTGAGTTGGTTTTGACCATTTTTGGGCCATTTTTTTGTCATTTTTTGGTCATTTTTTCACCGATTTTCCCCGTTTTTTCATCATTTTTCTCTATTTTTTCACCAATTTTTCCCATTTTCCCCCGTTTTCTCCCCAAATCTCAGCTGAACCCAACAAGAGCAGACTCATTCCATTTTGGCCCATTTCTGGGTGGTTTTTACTCATATTTTAGTCGTTTTTTCACCGATTTTTCCCGTTTTTTTCACCAATTTTTCCCGTTTTTTTCACCGATTTTTCCCGTTTTTTCACCGATTTCCCCGTTTTCTCCCCAAATCCCAGCTGAACCCAACGAGACCAGACCCATTTCCTTTTGGGCTGATTTTGCCCATTTTTGGGCCATTTTTTGTCATTTTTTGGTCATTTTTTGGTCATTTTTTTCACTGCTTTTTGCCATTTTTTCACGGATTTTCACCAATTTTCACCATTTTCCCCCTTTTTCTCCCCAAACCCCAGCTGAACCCAACAAGACCAGACCCATTTCATTTTGGCCCATTTCTGGGTGGTTTTGACTCATATTTTAGTTGTTTTTTCACCAATTTTTCTTGTTTTTTCACCAATTTTCTCCATTTTTTCGCCGATTTTCACCGTTTTTTCACCGTTTTTTCTCACTTTTCCCCAAACCCCATCTGGATCCACCATGAACAGCCCCATTTCATTTTGGGCTGATTTCACCCATTTTTGGGCCATTTTTTGATGGTTTTTCATCATTTTTTCACCGATTTGTCCTGTTTTTTCACCGATTTTCTCCGTTTTTTTCACCGTTTTCCCCATTTTTCTCCCCAAACCCCAGCTGAACCCAACAAGACCAGACCCATTTCATTTTGAGCTGATTTTGCCCATTTTTGGGCCATTTTTGGGCGTATTTTGGTCATTTTTTCACCTTTTTTCTCCATTTTTTCACTGATTTTCTCCGTTTTTTCACCGATTTTCACCATTTTTTCTGTTTTTCTCCCCAAACCCCAGCTGAAGCCGATGAGAACAGATCCATTTCATTTTGGGTTGTTTTTGACCATTTTGGGCCATTTTTTCTTACGTTATAGTCATTTTTTGGTCATTTTTTCACCGATTTTCTCCATTTTTTCACCGATTTTCACCATTTTCCCCCTTTTTCTCCCCAAACCCCAGCTGGACCCACTGTGAACAGGCCGATTTGCTTTTGGCCTGGTTTTGCTCATTTTTGGGCCATTTTTGGGCCATTTTTGGGCCATTTTTGGGCGTATTTTTGTCATTTTTTCACCGATTTTTCCCATTTTTTCACCGATTTTCACCGTTTTTTCACCGATTTTCACCGTTTTTTCACCAATTTTCACCGTTTTTTCTCCTTTTCTCCCCATTTCCAGCTGGACCCGCCGCGAGCAGGCCGATTTCCTGCGCGTGGCCTCCACCTTCGGCGTGGAGCTGGAGCCGGGCTCGGGCCGGTTCCGCTGGGGCCGGTTCCGGGCCTTGGCCCGTTTGGAGCGGCGCTCGGACGAGGAGCTGACCCGCTTCTACCACGGCTTCGTGGCCATGTGCCGGCAGGTGTGCCGCCTGCCGCCCGCCCCCGGAGACGGTAATGGGCCAAAATCACGGGGTTTTGGGCAATTTGGGGAAATTTGGGGGGTTTGGGGGAGTTTGGACCCAAATCGGGAGAGTTTGAACCCAAATTCAGGGATTTAGACCCAAATCGGGAGAGTTTGAAACAAAATCGGGAGGTTTGGACCCAAATTGGGAGAGTTTGAATTGAAATTGGGAGAGTTTAAACTCAAATTCAGAGGTTTTAACCCAAATTGGGAGGTTTAAACCCAAATCCAGACATTTGAACCCAAATCGGGAGGTTTAGACCCAAATCAGGAGGTTTAGACCCAAATCGGGAGAGTTTGAACCCAAATTAAAGGGTTTGAACTCAAATCCAGACATTTGGACCCAAATTGAGGTGTCGGAACTGAAATCAGGAGGTTTAGACCCAAATTGGGAGAGTTTGAACCCAAATTTAGAGATTTAGACCAAAATTGGGAGGTTTAGACCCAAATCAGGAGATTTGGACCCAAATTTAGAGATTTGGTCCAAAAATCGGGGGGTTTTGACCCCAAAATCAGGAGATTTGGACCCAAATTTAGAGATTTGGACCCAAATCGGGGGGTTTTGACCCAAAATCGGGGGGTTTGGGGCAGGTGTGCCGCCTGCCGCCCGCCCCCGGAGACGGTAATGGGCAAAATTCGGGGGGTTTTGGGAAATTCGGGGAAATTTGGGGGGTTTGGGGCAGTTTGGACCCAAAATCGGGGGATTTTGGCCCAAAATCGGGAGGTTTGAACCCAAAATCAGGGGAGTTTGAGACCAAAATTGGGAGGTTTGGACCCAAATTGGGAGAGTTTGGACCCAAATCCGCGGGTTGGAACCCAAATTCAGGGATTTGGACACAGATTGGGAGATTTGAACCCAAATCGGGAGATTTGAACCCAAATTGGGAGGTTTAAACCCGAATCGGGAGAGTTTCAACCCAAATCCAGGGGTTTGAACCGAAATCAGGAGCTTTAGACCCAAATCGGGAGGTTTAAATCCAAATTAAAGGGTTTGAACCCAAATCCAGACATTTGAACCCAAATTCAGGTGTCGGAACCGAAATCGGGAGGTTTAGACCCAAATTGGGAGAGTTTGAACCCAAATTTAGAGATTTAGACCAAAATTGGGAGGTTTAGACCCAAATCAGGAGATTTGGACCCAAATTTAGAGATTTGGACCCAAAATCGGGGGGTTTTGACCCAAAATCAGGGGGTTTGAACCCAAAATCGGGGGGTTTGGGGCAGGTGTGCCGCCTGCCGCCCGCCCCCGGAGACGGTAATGGGCCAAAATCACGGGGTTTTGGGCAATTTGGGGAATTCGGGGAAATTTGGGGGAGTTTGGACCCGAAATCGGGGGATTTTGACCCAAAATCGGGGGATTTGGACCCGAAATCGGGAGGTTTAGACCCAAATCGGGAGAGTTTGAACCCCAATTCAGGGATTTGAACCCAAATTGGGAGAGTTTGAAACAAAATCGGGAGAGTTTGAGACCAAAATTGGGAGGTTTGGACCCAAATCGGGAGAGTTTCAACCCAAATCCGGGGGTTTCAACCAAAATCGGGAGGTTTGGACCCAAAATCGGGAGAGTTTGGACCCAAATCCAGGGGTTTGAACCCAAATCGGGAGGTTTGGACCAAAATTGGGAGGTTTTGACCCAAATCGGGAGAGTTCGAACTGAAATTGGGAAGTTTGGACCTAAATCCAGGGACTTAAACCCAAATCGGGAGGTTTAAATCCAAATTAAAGGGTTTGAACCAAAATCGGGAGAGTTTAGACCCAAATCCAGACATTTGAACCCAAATCCGCGGGTTTGAACCCAAATCGTGAGGTTTAAACCCAAATCAGAAGATTTGGACCCAAATTTAGAGATTTGGACCAAAAATTGGGGGGTTTTGACCCAAAATCAGGAGGTTTGAACCCAAATCAGGAGGTTTAGACCCAAATCGGGAGAGTTTGAACCCAAATTAAAGGGTTTGAACCCAAATTTAGAGATTTGAACCCAAAATCAGGGGGTTTGGGGCAGGTGTGCCGCCTGCCGCCCGCCCCCGGAGACGGTAATGGACAAAATTCGGGCGATTTTGGGCAATTTGGGGGGTTTGACCCGAAATCGGGGGATTTTGGCCCAAAATCGGGGGGTTTGGGCCCGAAATCGGGAGGTTTAGACCCAAATCGGGAGAGTTTGAACCCAAATTCAGGGATTTGAACCCAAATTGGGAGGTTTAAACCCGAATCAAGAGAATTTCAACCCAAATCCAGGGGTTTGAACCGAAATTGGGAAGTTTGGACCCAAATCCAGGAACTTAAACCCAAATCGGGAGGTTTAAATCCAAATTAAAGGGTTTGAACCCAAATCAGGAGAATTTGAACTCAAATTTGGAGGTTTGAACCCAAATTCAGGGATTTAGACCCAAATCAGGGGAATTTGGACCCAAATTTAGAGATTTAGACCAAAATTGGGAGGTTTAAACCCAAATCAGGAGGTTTGGACCCAAAATCAGGGGGTTTTGACCCAAAATCGGGGGGTTTTGACCCAAAATCGGGGGGTTTGGGGCAGGTGTGCCGCCTGCCGCCCGCCCCCGGAGACGGTAATGGGCCAAAATCACGGGGTTTTGGGCAATTTGGGGGGTTTGGGGAAATTTGGGGGAGTTTGGGGGAGTTTGGACCCGAAATCGGGGGATTTTGGCCCAAAATCGGGAGGTTTGAACCCAAAATCGGGAGAGTTTGAGACCAAATTCAGAGGTTTTAACCCAAATTGGGAGAGTTTGGACCCAAATTCAGGGATTTGAACCCAGATTTAGAGAGTTGAACCCAAAATCAGGGGGAGACGGTAATGGGGCAAAATCACGGGGTTTTGGGCAATTCGGGGAATTCGGGGAAATTTGGGAGAGTTTGGACCTGAAATCGGGGGATTTTGACCCAAAATCGGGGGATTTGGACCCGAAATCGGGAGGTTTAGACCCAAATCGGGAGAGTTTGAACCCCAATTCAGGGATTTAGACGCAAATTGGGAGAGTTTGAAACAAAATCGGGAGAGTTTGAGACCAAAATTGGGAGGTTTGGACCCAAATCGGGAGAGTTTCAACCCAAATCCGGGGGTTTGAACCAAAATCGGGAGGTTTAGACCCAAAATCGGGAGAGTTTGGACCCAAATTGAGGGATTTGAACCCAAATTCAGGGATTTGAACCCAAATCCTGGGGTTTGAACCCAAATCAGGAGGTTTGAACCCAAATCGGGAGAGTTTGAACTCAAATTTGGAGGTTTGGACCCAAATTCAGGGATTTAGACCCAAATCGGGAGAGTTTGGACCCAAATTTAGAGATTTAGACCAAAATTGGGAGAGTTTGGACGCAAATTGAGGGATTTGAACCCAAATTTAGAGATTTAGACCAAAATTGGGAGGTTTTGACCCAAAATCAGGGGGTTTGGGGCAGGTGTGCCGCCTGCCGCCCGCCCCCGGAGACGGTAATGGGGCAAATTCGGGCGATTTTGGGAAATTTGGGGGGTTTGACCCGAAATCGGGGGGTTTGGACCCAAAATCGGGGGATTTTGACCCAAAATCGGGAGAGTTTGAGACCAAAATTGGGAGGTTTGGACCCAAATCGGGAGAGTTTCAACCCAAATCCAGGGCTTTGAACCAAAATCGGGAGGTTTGGACCCAAAATTGTGAGGTTTAAACCCAAATCAGGAGATGCCATTTTTAACCCTTTCTTTGCCAAGCTTTCTCCCATTTTTTCCCCATTTTTTCCCTATTTTTTTACGCGTTTTTAACCCTTCCTCTGCCATTTTCCCTCCATTTTTCCCCATTTTCACCCCATTTTTTTACCATTTTTTCCACGCTTTTTTAACCCTTTCCCTGCCATTTTTAACCCTTTCTTCGCCAAGTTTTCTCCCCTTTTTCCCCATTTTTTTGCCATTTTTAACGTGTTTTTTTAACCCTTTCTCTGCCGTTTTTAACCCCCTTTTTTGCCATTTTTTCCTCCATTTTTTCACCATTTTTATCCCCATTTTACTCTGGGGTTTTTAACCCTTCCTTTGCCATTTTTAACCCTTTCTTCGCCGAGTTTTTTTGCCATTTTTAAGCCATTTTTACATCATTTTTTTCACATTTTTTTGCCGTTTTTTAACCCTTTCTTTGCCAAGTTTTCACCCCTTTTTTCCCATTTTTTCCCCCATTTTTAACGCGTTTTTTAACCCTTTCTCTGCCATTTTTAACCCCTTTTTTGCCATTTTTCCCCCATTTTGACCCCAAATTTAAATGAGATTTTTTTAACCCATTTTTAACGCTTTCCCTGCCATTTTTAACCCTTTCTTTGCCAAGTTTTTCCCCATATTTTTCACCCCATGTTTTTTTAACCCTTTCTTTGCCATTTTTAACCCTTTCTTTGCCAAGTTTCCCCCATATTTTTCCGCCATTTTTAACCCTTTCTTTGCCAAGGTTTTTTTTCCCCATTTTAAACCCGTTTTTAACCCTTCCTCTGCCATTTTTAACCCTTTCTCTGCCGTTCCGCTCCTGATTTTCCCCGTTTTTTCCTCATTTTTCACCCAAATTGTTAATTATTTTTTAATTTCTGTCCCCTTTAGCTGTCCCCTCGGTGTCCCCGCCGCCGTCCCCGGTGTCCCCGTCGCTGGCCTCCCGCTGCCTGCGCCGCCTGTGGCTGCTGCGCGTCCTCCGGGAGCGCGTCCTGCCCCGCCCTGGGCTGGCCCCTCTGCTGCAGTCCCGCGCTCCTCCCCCGGGCTCTCTGCTGCCGCCCTGGTGGTGCCCCGGCCTCCACGACGCCGAGCTGCTGAGGGCGGCCGCCAGGCACGGCCTGAGGGGGGCGCTGCTGAGGGACGGGCTGACGGCGCCCCCTGGCGGCGGGGAGGACCGACGGGGGAGCAAGGAGGAAGAAGAGGAGGAAGAAGGTGAGTTTTTTGGAGGGAAAAAAAATGCGAATTTTTGGCTGCTTGGGGTGTGGATTTTGGGGAAAAAACGCGAATTTTGGGGTTTTGGGGAAATTTTGTGAGTTTTGGGGAAAAAATGTGAATTTTTGGAGGTTTTGGAACCCAAATTTTGGAGTAAAAATGGGATTTTGAGGGTTAATAGTGGTGATTTTGGGAGAAAAAAAAGTAGAATTTTTGGTGTTTTTTGGGGGAAAAAATGTGAATTTTGGGGTTTTGTAGTCATGATTTGGTGGAAAAAACCAGAATTTTGGGGGACTGGAGTGTGAATTTTGGGGAAAAAAACGCGAATTTTTGATGTTTGGAGTGTGAATTTTGGGGAAGAAATTGAATTTTTGCGGTTAATAGTCACGATTTGGTGGAAAAAAAAGGAATTTTTGGTGTTTGGAGTGTGAGTTTTGGGGGGAAAAAATATCGGAATTTTGGGGGTTAATTGTGATGGTTTTGGAAAAAAAAACCTGAGTTTTTTTGGATTAATAGTGGTTATTTTGGGGAAAAAAAAATAGAATTTTTGGTGTCTGGAGTGTGAGTTGTGGGGAAAAAAATGTGAATTTTTGGAGGTTTTGGACCCAAATTTTGGAGTAAAAATGGAGTTTTGAGGGTTAATAGTGGTGATTTTGGGGAAAAAATTGAATTTTTGTGGATAATAGTCACGATTTGGTGGAAAAAAATGGAATTTTTGGGGTCTGGAGTGTCAATTTTAGGGAAAAAAAAGTGAATTTTTGGAGGTTTTGAACCCAAATTTTGCAGTAAAAATGGAGTTTTGAGGGTTAATAGTGGTGATTTTTTGGGGTAAAAAACCCGGAATTTTTGGGGTTAATAGTCACGATTTTTGGAAGAAAACGGGATTTTGAGGGTTAAAAAAAAAACACGATTTTTTTGGGGGAAAAAAAGAAAAGATTTTTGAGGTTTTTTGGAACCCAAATTTTGGAGTAAAAATGGGATTTTGAGGGTTAATAGTGGTGATTTTTTTTGAGGAAAAAAATCGGATTTTTGGGGGTTAATAGCGGTGATTTTGGGGTAAAAAAACCCGGAATTTTTGGGGTTAATAGTGATAATTTAAGGGAAAAAAAAGAAGAAATTTTTAGAGTTTTGGAGTGTGAATTTTGGGGGAAAAAACGGAGATATTTTTGGGGTAAGAAACCCCAGAATTGGCCGAGCTGCTGAGGGCGGCCGCCAGGCGCGGCCACAAGGGGGCGCTGCTGAGGGACGGGCTGACGGCGCCCCCTGGCGGCGGGGAGGACCAAAGGGGGAAGGAGGAAGAAGAGGAGGAGGAAGGTGAGTGTTTTTGGGGGGAAAAAATGCGAATTTTTGGGGATAATTTGGGGAGGAGCTTCTGAAATTTAGGATAAAAAAAAACCCTAAAATTTGGGGATGAAAACCTCAAAATTGGGGAAAAAATCCCAAAATTGGGGAAAAAAGCCCCTAAAATTTGGGGTAAAAACCCCCAAAATCTGGGATAAAACCCCCCAAAATTAGGGGAGGAGCTTCTGAAATTTGGGATTAAAAAAACCCCCAAAATTTGGGAATTTTTTAGGGGAGTTTGGAGTGTGAGTTTTGGGGAAAAAATGTGAATTTTTGGAGGTTTGGAGTGTGAATTTTGGGGAAAAAAAGTGAATTTTGGGGTTTTGTAGTCACGATTTGGTGGAAAAAAATAGAATTTTTGGTGTTTTGGGGAAATTTTGTGAGTTTTGGGGAAAAAAATAGAATTTTTGGTGTTTGGAGTGTGAATTTTAGGGGAAAAAATGTGAATTTTTGGAGGTTTTGGACCCCAAATTTTGGAGTAAAAATGGAATTTTGAGGGTTAATAGTGGTGATTTTGGGGGGAAAAAACCCAGAATTTTTGGGGTTTGGGGTGTGAATTTTGGGGAAAAAATTGAATTTTTGTGGATAATAGTCACGATTTGGTGCAAAAAAAAATGGAATTTTTTTGGGTTTGGAGTGTGAGTTTTGGGGAAAAAAAAACCCAGAATTTTTTGTGATTTGGAGTGTGAGTTTTGGGGAAAAAAGTGAATTTTCAGAGGTTTGGAGTGTGAATTTTGGGGAAAAAAAACCGCGAATTTTGGGGTTTTTGTAGTCACGATTTGGTGGAAAAAATGGAATTTTTGGTGTTTTGGGGAAATTTTGTGAGTTTTGGGGAAAAAAATAGAATTTTTGGTGTTTGGAGTGTGAATTTTAGGGGAAAAAATGTGAATTTTTGGAGGTTTGGAACCCAAATTTTGGAGTAAAAATGGAATTTTGAGGGTGATTTTGGGGGAAAAAAATCGGATTTTTTGGGGGTTAATAGTGGTGATTTTTGGAGGAAAAAAACCCGGAATTTTTGGGGTTAATAGTGATAATTTAAGGGAAAAAATAAGAAATTTTTGGAGTTTTGGAGTGTGAATTTTGGGGAAAAAAACGGAGATTTTTTGGGGTAAAAAACCCCAGAATTGGCCGAGCTGCTGAGGGCAAAATTCACACAAAATGTGAATTTTGGGAAATTCAAGAAAAAGAAAAAAAGTTGTGGAAGGAGGATCCAAAATTTGGGAAAAAAAAATTCCCCAGAATTGGGGGGAGGAGCTTCTGAAATTTGGGATTAAAAAAAAACTCAAATTTGGGAAGAAAAACCCAAAATTTGGGATAAAAAAGCCCCAAAATTGGGGGAGGAGCTTCTGAAATTTAGGATTAAAAAAACCTAAAATTTGGGATAAAAAACCCAAAGTTTGGGAAAAAAGTCCCAAAATTTTGGATAAAAAAATTCTAAAATTTGGGATAAAAACCCCAAAATTTGGGGAAAAAAACCCCAAAATCTGGGATAGAAAACCCCTAAAATTTGGGATAAAAAGACCCTAAAATTTGGGATAAAAACCCCAAAATTGGGGAAAAATCTCAAAATTGGGATAAAAACCCCCTAAAATTTGGGATAAAAAACCCCCAAAATTTGGGATAAAAACCCCAAAATTGGGGAAAAAACCCCAAAATTTGGGATAAAAACCCCCAAATTGGGAATAAAAAACCCCCAAAATTAGGGGAGGGGCTTCTGAAATTTGGGATAAAAAAACCCTAAAATTTAGGATAAAAATCCCCAAAATTCGGGATAAAAACCCCCCAAAATTAGGGGATGAAAACCCCAAAATTGGGGGAAAAAATCCCAAAATTTGGGAAAAAAAACCACAAAATTGGGGAAAAAATCCCAAAATTTGGGATAAAAACCCAAAAATTGGGGATAAAAAAATCCCAAAATTTGGGATAAAAATCCCAAAATTTGGGAAAAAATCCCCAAAATTTGGGAAAAAAAACCCTCAAAATTGGGGAAAAAATCCCAAAGTTTGGGATAAAAACCCCCAAATTTGAGATAAAAAAACCCTAAAATTTGGGATAAAAACCCAAAATTGGGGAAAAAATCCCAAAATTGGGGTGAGAACCCCAAAAATTGGGGAAAAAAAACCCAAAAATTTGAGGTAAAAATCCTCAAAATCGTTTCAGGGGCTGGAATTTTGGGGGGAATTTCATCGTTTTTGGGTTTTTTTTTCTCTCCGCAGGGCCTCTGCTGGGGGAGGAGGAGGAGGATGAAGATGAAGATGAGGAGGAGGAGGAGGAGGGGGAGGGGGAGGATGAAGATTCCCCTCCCCCCACGGGCGAGGGAGGCTCCTCCCCCAAGGCGCCCCTCCCCCACCCCGGGCCCCCCCAAAATCTCCTCTGGTGGCCGAAGGTGAGAGAGAAAATAAAAACAAAAATAAAAATAAAAACCAAAAAAAAAAATCTCGAAAATGTAAAAAAAACGTTTCGAAAACAAAGAAAAAAAAATTCCCAAAAAACGCCAAAAAAATCCCCCCAAAAAACGCCCAAAATAACCCCAAAAATAACCCCAAAAAACCCCAAAATCATCCAAAAAAAATCAAAAAGAAAAAAGTCTCAAAAAAAAAAAAAACTAACAAAAAAATCCCAAAAAAAGTTAATAAAATCCCCCCAAAAAACCCCAAAATATTAAAAAAAGTCTCAAAAAAAAAAAAAACCTAACAAAAGAATCCTAAAAAAAGCCAAAAAAATCCCCAAAAAAACCCAAAAACAACCCCAAAAACCCCCAGAATTATCCCAAAAATATTTTAAAAAGTCTCAAAACCAAAAAAAACCAAAAAAAATCCCCCCAAAAAACCCCAAAATCACCCCAAAAATATATTAAGAAAAAGTCTCAAAACCAAAAAAATAACCCAATAAAATAAATACCAAAAAAAACCCCCAAAAATAACCCCAAAAGTCCTCAAAATCACCCCAAAAATATTAAAAAAAAGTCTCGAAAACAAAGAAAAAAACCCCAAAAAATTCCCAAAAAAGCCTAAAAAATCCCCCCAAAAAAACCCAAAAAACCCCAAAATATTAAAAAAAAGTCTCAAAAAAAAAAAAATCCCCCCCAAAAAACCCCCCAAAAACAGCCCCAAAAAAACCCCAAAATCATCCCAAAAATATTAAAAAAAAGTCTCAAAAAAAATCCCAAAAAATGCCAAAACCCCCCAAAATCACCCCAAAAATATTAAAAAAAAGTCTCAAAACCAAAAAAAAACCAAAAATACCAAAAAAACCCCAAAAGTCCTCAAAATCATCCCAAAAATATAAAAAAAAAGTCTCGAAACCAAAGAAAAAAAAACCCCAAAAAATTCCCAAAAAAGCCAAAAAAATCCCCCCCAAAAAAACCCCAGAAAACGCAAAAAAAATCAGAATTTTTGATATTTTCGGATCCCAAATCCCAATTGACCCAGAATCCGTGTTTTTTACCCCAAAATCCGCGGGGTTTTTTTCCCAAATTCGGGTTTTTTCCCCCAAGAAAAGCCCCCCAAAAACACCAAAAAAAACCCTTAAAAACCCCAAAAATTCCCCCAAAAAAACCTCAAAAAATTCAGGACCCCCAAAGTCCCAAATTGCCCAAAATCCGAGTTTTTCACCCCAAAATGTGTCATTTTCCCCCCAGGAGCGGGCCCTGATCCGGCGCCTGGAGCTCCTCTGGTGGAAATTCAGTTTCAGTTTGACCAAAATCCGGGTTTTTTGCCCCAAAATTTTGGTGTTTTTCCCCCAAGAAAATCTTCCCCCAAAACACCAAAATAACCCCTAAAAAAACCTCTGAAAAACCCCCAAAAAACCCCAAAAATACCCCCAAAAATCGGAATTTTTGGTATTTTCTGATCTCAAATCCCAACTGACCCAAAATCCGGGGTTTTTACCCCAAAATTCGAGTTTTTTCCCCCCAAGAAAAAACCCCCAAAAACACACAAAAAACCCCATAAAAAACCCCAAAAAATCTTTAAAAAACCCCAAAAAACCTTTAAAAAAAACCTAAAAAATTCCTGAAAAAAAACCTAAAAAAATCAAGATTTTTGGTATTTTGTGATCTCCAATCCCAATTGACCCAAAATCCGGGTTTTTTGCCCCGAAATTTCCTGTTTTTTCCCCCAAAACCCATCCCCAAAAAATTTAAAAAAAAAACCCCAAAAACTCTAAAAATAACCCCAAAAAACCCCCGAAAAAAATCGGGATTTTTGGCATTTTCAGACCCCAAAGTCCCAATTTGCCCAAAATCTCGTTTTTTCACCCCAAATTTTGCCATTTTTCCCCCCAGGAGCGGGCCCTGATCCGGCGCCTGGAGCTCCTCTGCAGGACCGTGCTGACGGCGGGGGAGGGGCCCGAGGCCGCCCCTCCCCCACCCCCGTGCCCCTCCCCTCCCCCACCCCGCGGCCGCCACCAGGAGGGGAAAGAGTTCACGGTGCAGATCAAGGACGTGAGTGACCCAAAATCGGCCTTTTTCACCCCAAAATTCCACCCCCTGTTTGATTCCTGTCGTTTTTAACCAAAATTGCCCTTTTTTCACCCAGAATTTCTCTGGTTTTGGGTGGTTTTTTACCTTTTTTTAACCCGAAATTTCTCCATTTTCGGGTGTTTTTTACCAAATCTGTGGGTTTAGACCCAAAATTCACCTCCCTGTTCCATCTCGGTCGTTTTTAACCAAATTTGTCCTTTTTTCAACCAAAATTTTTCCGTTTTCCTGTGTTTTTTTACCAAAATTCTCTTTTTTCACCCAAAATCCCTCCGTTTTTTGGGTGTTTTTTACCGAATCTGTGGGTTTTAGACCCAAAATCCCTCTGTTTTCAGGCGCAGATCCAGGACGTGAGTGACCCAAAAACGGCCTTTTTCGCCCCAAAATTCCACCCCCCGTTTGATTCCGGTCGTTTTTAACCAAATTTGTCCTTTTTTACCCCAAAATTCCTCCGTTTTCGGGTGTTTTTTTACCTTTTTTTTACCTGAAATTCCTCCACTTTTTGGTGTTTTTTTACCCTTTTTTAACCCAAAATTCTTTTTCCTGTTCAGTTCCGAGTGTTTTTAACCAAATCTGTCTTTTTTTACCCCAAAAATCCACCCCCCTGTTTGATTCCTGTTGTTTTTAACCAAATTTGCCCTTTTTTCACCCAAAATCCTTCCATTTCTGGGTGTTTTTTACCAAATCTGTGGGTTTTAGACCCAAAATCCACTTCCCTGTTCCATCTCGGTCGTTTTTAACCAAATTTGTCCTTTTTTAACCCAAAATCTCTCCATTTTTTGGTGTTTTTTACCCTTTTTTAACCCAAAATTCTTTCTCTTGTTCAGTTTCGAGTGTTTTTAACCAAATCTGTCCTTTTTTAACCCAAATTTTCTTCGTTTTTGGGTGTTTTTTCCCAAATCTGTGGGTTTTTAACCCAAAATCCACCCCCCGTCTCGTCCAAGTTGTTTTTAACCAAATTTGTCCTTTTTTCACCCAAAATTTCTCCGTTTTCGGGTGTTATTTTACCAAATCTGTGGGTTTTAGACCCAAAATCCTTCCATTTCCAGAGCTTTTAATTAAATCTGTGGGTTTTTAACCCAAAATCCACCTCCCTGTTTGATTCCTGTCGTTTTTAACCAAATTTGTCCTTTTTTAACCCAAATTTTCTTTGTTTTTGGGTGTTTTTTACCAAATTTGTCATTTTTTAACCCCAAATCCCTTTTGTTGTCCGTTTTCGGGTGTTTTTACCAAATTCTGGGTTTTTTCCCCCAAAACCCTTTCCCCTTTTCTCCTCTCCCCGTTTTTAACCAAAATCCAGGTTTTTTCCCCCAAAATCCTTTTCCCTTCTCCAATTTTTAACCAAATTCCATTTTTTTTCCCCCAAAATCCTTTCCCCTTTCTCCCTTTTCCCATTTTTAACCAAAATCCGCGTTTTTCGCCCCAAAACTCTTTCTCCTTGTCCTTTTTTCCCATTTTTAACCAAAATTGGGTTTTTTCCCCCGAAACTCTTTCTTCTCTTTAAATTTCACCTTTTTTTACCCAAACTTCAGGGTTTTTTCCCCAAAACTTTTTCTCCTCTTTAAATCCCACCCGTTATTTACCCAAAATCCATGTTTTTCACCCCAAAACCCATTTTCCCTTTACCTTTTTCCCCTTTTTTAACCAAAATCGCCGTTTTTCGCCCCAAAACCCTTTTCCCTTTTCCCTTTTTCCCCATTTTTACCCAAAATCCGTGTTTTTCACCCCAAACTATTTTTCGTTCTTCCTTTTCCCCATTTTTACCCAAAATCCGTTTTTTTTGCCCCAAAACCCTTTCTTATGCACTTTTTCCCTGTTTTTACCCAAATTCTGGGTTTTTTCCCCAAAACTCTTTTCCCTTTTCCCCATTTTTACCCAAAATCCGGGTTTCTTCCCCCAAAACCCATTTCCCTTGTCCCTTTTTCCCCATTTTTCCCCAAAATCGCCGTTTTTCGCCCCAAAACCCTTTCCCCTTTTTCCCTGTTTTTACCCAAATTCCAGGTTTTTTCCCCCAAAACCCATTTCCCTTCTCTCCTTTCCCCGTTTTTTACCAAAATCGGGGGTTTTCACCCCAAACTCTTTTTCCTTGTCCCCTTTCCCCATTTTTACCCAAAATCCATTTTTTTGCCCCAAAACCCTTTCTCCTTGTCCTTTTTTCCCATTTTTACCCAAATTTGGGGTTTTTTCCCCAAAACTCTTTTCCCTTTTCCCATTTTTAACCAAAATTCAGGTTTTTCCCCCCAAACTCTTTCTTCTCTTTAAATTTCACCTTTTTTTACCCAAACTTCAGGGTTTTTTCCCCAAAACTTTTTCTCCTCTTTAAATCCCACCCGTTATTTACCCAAAATCCGCGTTTTTCACCCCAAAACCCATTTTCCCTTTACCTTTTTCCCCGTTTTTACCCAAAATCGCCGTTTTTCACCCCAAACCCTTTCCCCTTCTCCCCTTTTCCCCGTTTTTACCAAAATCCGGGTTTTTCTCCCCAACCCGTAGGAGGAGGGGCTGAAGTTGACCTTCCAGAAGCATCGGCTGGGCCCCAACGGCGCCGGGGCCAAGAAAAACAGCAAGAAACTGGTGGAGGTGAGGGGATTTTGGGGGGAAAAACGGGGATTTTGGGAAAAACGAGAAATTTGGGAAAAAAACACGGGATTTTGGGAAAAAAAAACAGGATTTTGGGGAAAATGGTGAATTTGGGGTGAAAAACAGCAAGAAACTGGTGGAGGTGAGATTTGGGGGGAAAAACGGGGATTTGGGGAAAAATGGTGAATTTGGGGAAAAAACCCAGGATTTTGGGAAAAAGGGATTTTGGGGTGAAAAACGGGGATTTGGGGAAATTTTTTTTCCTAAATTTGGGCGGTTTTTTGACCAAAATTTTGGGAATTTTTGGGATTTTTTTTTTTTTTCATAAATTTGGACTTTTTTTGGTCAAAATTTTGGGAATTTTGGGGATTTTTTTCCTTAAATTTTGACTTTTTTTGACCAAAATTTTGGGAATTTTGGGAAATTTTTTTTCATTATTTAGACTTTTTTTTACCAAAATTTTGGGAATTTTTTGGAATTTTTTTTTTTCCTGAACTTGGACCTTTTTTGGCCAAAATTTTGGGAATTTTTTTTCCTAAATTTGGAATTTTTTTGGCCAAAATTTTGGTGATTTTTTCCTTAAATTTGGACTTTTTTTGGCCAAAATTTTGGGAATTTTTGGGAAATTTTTTTCCTTAAATTTTGACTTTTTTTGACCAAAATTTTGGGAATTTCTGGGTAATTTTTTTTCATAAATTTGGACTTTTTTTGACCAAAATTTTGGGATTTTTGTTTTTTTTTTTTTCCTAAATTTGGACTTTTTTTGAGCAAAATTTTGGGAGCTTTGGGGAATTTTTTTCCTTAAATTTTGATGGTTTTTTACCAAAATTTTGGGAACTTTGGGGATTTTTTTTTCTTAAATTTGGACTTCTTTTGGCCAAAATTTTGGGGAATTTTTTTCCTAAATTTTGGCGGTTTTTTGGCCAAAATTTTGGGAATTTTGGGAATTTTTGGGTGGGGTTTTTTTGGGTGCTAAATGGGGTGTTTTTGGTCCCCAGCTGGAGCTGCGCTGCCTCGAGGGGCTCCGGGGCGACCCCCAAAGCGTCGTGGGGACCCCGAATCCTCCCCGGGGGGACCCCGAAATCCCAGAGCCGCGGCTGCTCCCGGTGAGCCCCAGGACGGCCCCAAAACACCCCGAAAAGGGAAAAATTCACCCCAAAAAGGAGAATTTCAGCCCAAAAAATGAAAATTTCAGCCCAAAAAATGAAAATTTCACCCCAAAAAACCCGGGATTTACCCCCAAAAGGAAAAAAATCACCCCAAAAAATGAGAAAATCACCCCAAAAAATGAAAATTTCACCCCAAAAATGAGAAAGTCACCCCAAAAAATTAAAATTTCACCCAAAAATTGAAAAATTCGTCCCAAAAAACCCGGAATTCACCCCAAAACAATGAAAAAGTCACCCCCAAAAATGAAAATTTCATCCCAAAAAATGAAAAATTCAGCCCAAAACCTGAAAAATTCGTCCCAGAAAATGAAAATTTTACCCCAGAAAACTGCAGAATTTACCCAAAACCCCAGAATTCGCCCCAAAAAAAGGGAAAAATCACCTCAAAAAATGAAAATTTCACCCCCCGAAAATGAAAAGTTTACACCAAAAAATGAAAAAATTATCCCTAAAAAAGGAAAAATTCGTCCCCAAAAAGAAAAGTTCGTCCCAAAAACTGCAGAATTGACCCAAAACCTGAAATAATCACCCCAAAACGGCAAAATTTACAAAAAACCCCCAGAATTCACTCCAAAAAATGAAAAAAATGATCCAAAAAATGGAAAAATCATCCCAAAAAATGAAAAATTCGCCCCAAAAAGTAGAACTTACCCAAACCCCCGGAATTCCCCCCAAAACCCGCAAAAGAGTCGTTTTTTTTCCCAAACTTTGCTGATTTCACCCCAAAAACTCTTTTTTCTCGTTTCCCCTCCCCCCCCTCAGTTCGTGGAGCAGCGACGGGAAAAGTGGCACCGGAAAAAGGTACCAAAAACCCCCAAAATTGCCCAAAATCAGCCCAAAATCACCCCAAAATCCCCCAAAATCCCCAACAATCACCCAAAAATGGCCAAAATCACCCAAAATTGTCCAAAATCACCCCAAAATCACCCCAAAATCACCCCAAAATCCCCCAAAATCATCCCAAAACGGCCAAAATCCCCAAATCACCCAAAAACCCCCAAAATCACCCAAAATTGGCCAAAAACACCCCAAAATCACCCAAAATTACCCAAAACACCCCAAAATCACCCCAAAATCCCTAAATCACCCAACCCCCCCCCCAAATCGCCCCAAAATTCCCCCAAATCACCCAAAACCCCCCAAAATGGCCCCAAAATTGGGGTGTGGGCGGGGCCAAACTAACTTCTTGTCACTCAGGGGGGTCTTAGCCCCGCCCACTCCTTTTTGGGGCGTGGCATCGCTTAAAATTTAAAGAGTTTTGAACCATTTTGGGGCCATTTTCAGCAATTTTGGGTTTTTTTTATTAATAAACGCTGGGGGCGTGGCCTGAGCTGGTTAAGCCCCGCCTGGGGGCGTGGCCTGAGCTGGTTAAGCCCCGCCCCCTCATTAATATTAATTGTTTCGTTTCCTCCCGCAGTTCCTCCCCTCCCCCCCCTCAGGTTTGGACCTTTCCAAGATGGTGGCGTTGATGGGGGGCGGGGCCAGCGGCGCTGGAGGCGGGGCCTCACCTTCCTTGGCCCCTCCCCCGCACTTCCGGCCGGAAGAGGAAGCGGAAGCGGGCAGTGGGTGCTGCCCCCTGCTGGCCGACCCCATGTTGCCGCCCACTTCCGACTCGGATTAAGCCCCGCCCCTTTTCCCTGCCGGGGCCACGCCCCCTTCCCCCATATTTATATAAATATGTAAAATGTCTCTGTGTCATAGGGGGCGGGGCGGGGGGCGGGGCTTAACGGGGCGGGGCCGAAGGGGGCGGGGTCGTGGTGGGCAGGGCTGGCGGGATGGGAGGGGCCTGGCAGCGGGGTTTGTTTTTTTTAATAAAAGGTTTGGAAACGGAGCCGGCGCTGTGAATTATTTTCCTCCTAATTAATTAATTGCTAATTTATCTCTCTCGGGCTTAATAAACGTCTTTAATTAAACTCCACCGGTAATTAACGATCATCCCCACACTCACCACCAGGGGGCGCTCGCCGGTCTCCCCTCACGGATTTCCCGCCCTTTTTTCCGGGTCACGTGATCCCGGTTCCCCTCACGGTTTTCCCGCCCTTTTTCCGGGTCACGTGACCCCAGTTCCACTTTAGTTTTTCCCGCCCTTTTTCCGGGTCACGTGATCCCGGTTCCCCTTTAGTTTTTCCCGCCTCTTTTCCGGGTCACGTGATCCCGGTTCCCCTCACGGTTTCCCCGCCTCTTTTCCGGGTCACGTGATCCCGGTTCCCCTTTAGTTTTCCCCGCCTCTTTTCCCGGTCACGTGATCCCGGGTTCCCCTCACAGTTTTCCCGCCTCTCTTTGATCACGTGACGCAGGAGCGGAGCCGTTTTGCCTTTTCCTTTTTTTTTAATTTATTTGGTTTTTTATTTATTCTTTGGCATTGCCGTATCGCGCAATCACGGCCCCTTCAGCGCTTTCCCTCCTCCGCCGTCGCACGAGAAAGGAGCCGCTTCTCCCTTCCTCCGTTTCCTCCTTCTCCCCGCCTTCATTCCCCGCTTCTCCCTCTTCTCCCTTCCATCTCGCTCCTCTCCCCTTTAAACCGCGCCCTCCCTCTCCGTGTTCCCGCCTCTTTCCCCCTCACGGCCGGCCCGCCTCCCTCCTGACGCCATTTCCCGTTCCCGTTCCGGCCTTCCCCCGTCACGTGAGAACGGAGCGGCTCCCCCTCACGCACACACACACAAACACTCACAGATTTCTCGGCTTTTCCCGTCCGGTATTTCACCGGGTTTCTGTTCTTTCTTGTGAAAAACGAGGGGTTTTTTCTCCTCAGGAGAAGCAGCCGCTGCCCCCCCCCCCCCCTCAGCCCTCAGTTTTCCCGCCTCTCCTTCATCACGTGACCCCGTCCCCTCAGCGTCCTGTTCCCGCCTCTCCTTCATCACGTGACCCCGTCCCCCTCAGCGCCCTGTTCCCGCCTCTCCTTCATCACGTGACCCCGTCCCCTCAGCGCCCCGTTCCCGCCTCTCCCCGTCACGTGACCCTGCCCCCTCAGTTTTCCCGCCTCTCCCCGTCACGTGACCACGCCCCTCACGCCGTCCCGCCCTTTTCCCGCCCCCCCCGCTGCCCCGGAAGCGGAAGTTGCCCTCAGCCCGCATTTCCGGGGGGACGCCGCGGCGCGGGAGGAGGCGGCGGCGTTGGCGGCGGCGGCGGCTCGCGGAGGGGCAGGATCCCGGAGGAGCCCCGAGGGGTCCCGGAGGGGCCGCGGGCCCCCGGCTGCGGCCCCCTGATGGCGCTCAGCCTGGACCGCGAGGCCTTTTCGCGGCGGCTGCGGCGGCTCTACGCCAGTTGGCAGGTGGGGGAGGGGCGCGGGGAGCCCTGAGGGGAGGGGTGGGGGAGGGGATGGGGTGGGGGAGGGGCCTGAGGGTGGGTTGGTGGGGGGGGGGATCGGGATAAATTTGGAGGAGTTTGAGGTGAATTCTGAGGGGGGGGGGCGGGGGGTGAGGGGAATTTGGAGGGAATTGAGGGGAATTTGGGGGTTGAGGGGAATTTGGAGGGAATTGAGGTAGATCTGGGGGTTTGAGGGGAATCCGGGGAGTTTGAGGGGAATCCGGGGGGTTTGAGGGGAATGTGGAGGGAATTGAGGTAGATCTGGGGGGTTTGAGGGGAATTTAGGAGAGTTTGAGGTAAATCAGGAGGGTTTGAAGTGAATCTGGGGAGTTTGAGGGGAATTTGGGGGTTTGAGATGAATTTGGGGGAGTTTGAGGAGAATTTCGAAGAGTTTGAGGTAAATTTGGGGGATTTGAGGGGAATTTGGAGGGAATTGATGTAGATCCAGGGGGTTTGAGGGGAATTTAGAGGAGTTTGAGGTAAATCAGGAGGGTTTGAAGTGAATATGGGGAGTTTGAGGGGAATTTGGGGAGTTTGAGGGGAATTTGTGGATTTGAGATGAATTTGGGGGAGTTTGAGGAGAATTTAGAGGAGTTTGAGGTAAATTTATGGGATGTTTAGGTAAATTGGGGGATTTAATATTAACTTTGGAAGGGTTTGGGGTAAATTCAGGGGAGCCGAGGTGAAATGAGACGGTTTCGGGTGAATTCGGTGGGTTTTGGGGGTTAATTTTGGGGGGATTTGGGTCGAGTTTTTGGGGTGATTTTGTGGGAATTTATGGACAGTTTTAGGGGCGAATCTGTGGGGTTTTGGGGCAGGTTTTTGGGGTGAATTTACAGGAATTTAGGAGCAGTTTTGGGGCGAGTTTTGGGGTGATTTTAGGGACAGTTTTCGGGGTGATTTTGGGAGGGTTTGGGGGTGGTTTTTGGGGTGAATTTACAGGAATTTGGGGACAGTTTTGGGGGTGTTTTTGGGGACCATTTTCGGGGTGATTTTGGGAAGGTTTGGGGCGGGTTTTTGGGGTGATTTTGTGGGTTTTGGGGTGATTTTGGGGACAGTTTTGGGGTGAATTTGCAGTGGTTTTGGGCAGGTTTTTGGGGTGTTTTGGGACGGGTTTTTGGGGTGTTTTGGGGCGGGTTTTTTGGGTGATTTTGGGGTGTTTTGGGGCGGGTTTTTGGGGTGTTTTTGGGAAGGTTTAGGGCGGGTTTTTGGGGTGTTTTGGGGCGGGTTTTTAGGGTGATTTTGGGGTGGGTTTGGGGGGTGTTTTTGGGGTGATTTTGGGCTGTTTGGGGGGTCTCTGACCCCCTCTGTCCCCTCCCCAGAAAGGCGAGGATGAGTTCGGGGGTGTGGACGCCATCGTGGTGGCCGTGGGCGTGGACGAGGAGATCGTCTACGCCAAATCCACGGCGCTGCAGGTGAGGAGGAACCCCCAAAAAACCCCAAAAACCCCAAAATTCCTTAGGGGAGGGACCCAAAATCCCAAAAATCCTGAGGGGAGGGACCCAAAAATCCCAAAATCCCAAAGTTCCAGAGGGCAGGAGGCTCCAGAACCCCAAAATCCCTAAAATTCGTGAGGGGGATTCCCAAAATTCCTGAGAGGGAAATCCCAAAAATCCCAAATTCGCTGAGGGGAAATCCCAAAATCCCTGAGGAGAAAATCCCAAAAGTCTCAAAATCCCAGAGGTGAAATCCCAAAATCTCTGAGGGGAAATCCCAAAATCACTGAGGGAAATCCTAAAAATCCCCCGAATCCTAAAACTCCCCAAATCCCAAGGGGAAAAATCTCGTTTTGGGTCATTTTTTGGGCATTTTTGGCCGTTTTTTGGATCATTTTTTGGGCTTTTTTGGGGTCATTTTTTGGGCCTTTTTGGGCCATTTTTTGCATCATTTTTGGGCATTTTTAGGTAATCTTTTGGGCATTTTTTTGGCATTTTTGGGTTATGTTTTGGGACTTTTTTTGGCATTTTTAGGTAATTTTGGGGGGCTTTTTTTGTCATTTTTGGGTCATTTTTTGGGTCTTTTTGGGCCATTTTTGGGGCATTTTTTTGCATCATTTTGGGGGCATTTTTTGGCATTTTAGGTTATTTTTTGGACACTTTTTGGCATTTTTTTGTCATATTTTGAGTCTTTTTTTTGCGTTTTTGGGTCATTTTTTGAGACTTTTTGGATCATTTTTTTGGGCCATTTTTGGGGGCATTTTTTGGCATTTTTGGGTCATTTTTGAAGTCTTTTTTGCATCATTTTTGGGGCTTTTTTTGGCATTTTTAGGTAATTTTTTGGTCATTTTTTGTCGTTTTTGGGTTATTTTTTGGGGCATTTTTTGGGCATTTTTTGGGGCATTTTTGGTCATTCCCAAATTCCCGAATTTTTTTGGGGATTCTGACCTCGATTTTGGAGCTACAAGTTCATTTTGGAGTTTTAATGGTTCATTTTTGGATTTTAATGGTTCCTTTGGGTATTTTAATGGTTGCTTTTGGTATTTTAATGGTTCATTTTGGAGTTTTTATGGTTCCTTTGGTATTTTAATGGTTCCATTTGGTATTTCAATGGTTCATTTTGGTATTTCAATGGTTCGTTTGGGATTTTAATGGTTCCTTTTGGTATTTTAATGGTTCCTTTTGGTATTTTATTGGTTCCTTTGGTATTTTAATGGTTCATTTTGGGATTTTCATGTCCCATTTGGTATTTTAATGGTTCCTTTTGGTGTTTAATGGTTCATTTGGTATTTTAATGGTCCATTTTGATATTTTAATGGTTCCTTTTGGGACTTTAATGGTTCCTTTTGGTATTTTAATGGTTCTTTTTGGGATTTCCTGGTATATTTTGTGATTTTAATGGTTCCTCTTGGTATTTTAATGGTCCATTTCGATATTTTAATGGTTCATTTTGGTATTTTAATGGTTACTTTTGGTATTTTAATGGTTCCTTTTGGGACTTTAATGGTTCATTTGGTATTTTAATGGTTCATTTGGTATTTTAGTGGTTCATTTGGATATTTTAATGGTTCTTTTGGTATTTTAATGGTTCCTTTTGGTATTTTAATGGTTCATTTGGTATTTTAATGCTTCCTTTGGGATTTTAATGGTTTCTTTTGGTATTTTAATTGTTCTTTTTGGGATTTTCCTGTCCCATTTGGTATTTTAATGGTTCGTTTCAGTACTTTAATAGTTCTTTTTCGAATTTTAATGGTTCCTTTTGGTATTTTAATGGTTCATTTTGGTATTTTAATGGTCCATTTTGATATTTTAATGGTTCCTTTTGGGATTTTAATGGTTCTTTTGGTATTTTAATGGTTCCTTTGGTATTTTAATGGTCCATTTTGATATTTTGATGGTTCCTTTTGGGACTTTAATGGTTCCTTTTGGGGTTTCCTGGTTCCATTTGGGATTTTAATGGTTCCTTTGGTATTTTAATGGTTCATTTGGGTATTTTAATGGTTCATTTGGTATTTTAATGGTTCATTTGGGATCTTAATGGTTCCTTTTGGTATTTTAATGGTTCATTTTGGGATTTTCCTGTCCCATTTGGTATTTTAACGGTTCCTTTTGGTATTTTAATGGTTCCTTTTGGTATTTTAATGGTTCCTTTTGAATTTTAATGGTTCATTTGGTATTTTAATGGTCCATTTCGATATTTTAATGGTCCATTTTGATATTTTGATGGTTCGTTTTGGGACTTTAATGGTTCCTTTTGGTATTTTAATGGTTCATTTCAATATTTTGATGGTTCATTTTGGGATTTCCTGGTTCCATTTGGGATTTTAATGGTTCATTTCGATATTTTAATGGTTCATTTGGTATTTTAATGGTTTATTTGGGATTTTAACGGTTCCTTTGGGATTTTAATGGTTGATTTGATCCAAAAATTTCCATTTCTGGATGCCCAGACGTGGCTGCTGGGCTACGAGCTGACGGACACGGTGATGCTGTTCTGCGAGGAGCGCCTGCTCTTCCTGGCCAGCCGCAAGAAGGTCGAGTTCCTCAAGCAGGTGGCCCAGGGCAAGGGGGCCGAGGGGGGCAACGGGCTGCCCGCCGTCACGCTGCTGGTCCGCGAGAAGGTGGGGGTCCTCCAGGGGTTTGGGGGGTCTTGGAGGGGTTCTGGAGGGGTTTGGTGGGTCTTGGAGGGGTCCACGAGGGGTTTGGGGGGTCCACGAGGGGTTTGGGGGGTCCCTGGGTGGGGTTTGGGGAGTCCTGGGTGGGGTTTGGGAGGTCAGGGTTGGGGTTTGGGGGGTCCACGAGGGGTTTGGGGGGCAACGGGCTGCCCGCCGTCACGCTGCTGGTCCGCGAGAAGGTGGGCGCCTGGGGGGTCCTGGGGGGCTCCAGGAGGGGTTTGGGGGGTCTTTGAGGGGTCCTGGGTGGGGTTTGGGGGTCCCTGGGTGGGGTTTGGGGGGTTCTAGAAGGGTTTGGGGGGTTCTGGAAGGGGTTCTGGGGGTCCACAAGGGGTTTGGGGGTCCCTGGAGGGCTCCTCGAGGGGTTTGGGGGGTCCACGAGGGGTCCACGAGGGGTTTGGGTGGGTTTGGGGGTCCCTGGAGGGGTCCACGAGGAGTTTGGGGGGTCCTGGAGGGAGTTTGAGGGGGTTCTGGAGGGAGTTTGGGAGGTCAGGGTTGGGGTTTGGGGGTCCCTGGAGGGGTTCTGGAGGGGTTTGGGGGGTCCCTGGAGTGGGTTTGGGGGGTCCTGGGTGGGGTTTGGGGGTCCCTGGAGGGGTCCTCGAGGGGTTTGAGGGCTCCTCCAGGGGTTTGGGGGGTCCACGAGGGGTTTGGAGGGTCCTGGGTGGGGTTTGGGGGATTCCACGAGGGGTTTGGGGTCCCTGGAGGGGTTTGGGGGGGTTTGGGGGTCCCTGGGTGGGGTTTGGGGGGTCCTGGAGGGAGTTTGGGAAGTCAGGGTTGGGGTTTGGAGGGTCCACGAGGGGTTTGGGGGGTCTTCGAGGGATTTGAGGGGTCCCTGGAGGGGTTTGGGGGGTCTTGGAGGGGTTTGGGGGTCCCTGGAGGGGTTCTGGAGGGGTTTGGGGGGGTCCACGAGGGGTTTGGGGGGCCCTGGGTGGGGTTTGGGGGGTCCTGGGTGGGTTTGGGGGTCCCTGGGTGGGGTTTGAGGGGGTTCTGGAGGGGCCACACCCCATCCATGGCCCCACCCACCCCCCATGGCCACACCCCTCACTGCCCCAGTCTACCTTCTATAGCTCCACCCCCTAAGCTCTGCCCTATGACCCCACCCCCCATGACCACGCCTACCTTCTGTAGCCCCACCTCTCTACAGCTCCGCCCCCAAGGCCCTGCCCCATGGCCCCACCCACCCCCATGACCACGCCCCTCATGGCCACACCCCTTACAGCCCCAGTCTACTTTCTGTAGCCCCACCTCTTTCTAGCTCCGCCCCCAAGGCCCATCCCTATGACCACGCCCCTCACAGCCCAGATCTACCTTCTATAGCTCCACCCCCAATGCCCTTCCCCATGGCCCCACCCACCCCCCAATGACTCCACCCCCCCGACCACGCCCCTGACGGCCCGGCCCCGCCCCCCAGAACGAGAGCAACAAGGCGAACTTCGAGAAGCTTCTGGAAGCCCTGAGGAGCAGCCGCGGCGGGCGGCGCCTGGGCGTCTTCGCCAAGGACAAGTTCCCGGGGGAGTTCATGAAGAGCTGGAACGAGGCCCTCAGCAAGGAGGGCTTCGAGAAGGTGGGCGGGGCTTGGGGAGGGGCGGGGCTTGGGGTGGGCGGGGCTTGGGGAGTGGGTGGAGTCAGGGGGTGGGAGGAGTCAGGGGTGGGTTGTAAGAGTTACGAGTTCCCGGGGGAGTTCATGAAGAGCTGGAACGACGCCCTCAGCAAGGAGGGCTTCGAGAAGGTGGGCGGGGCTTGTGGAAGTGGGCGGGGCTTGTGGGAGTGGGCGGGGCAGAGGTGGGTGGGTGGAGTCAGGGGTGGGTTGGAAGAGTTACGAGTTCCCGGGGGAGTTCATGAGGAGCTGGAACGAGGCCCTCAGCAAGGAGGGCTTCGAGAAGGTGGGCGGGGCTAGGGGTGGGCGGGGCTTGGGGAGTGGGAGGGGATAGAGACGGGTGGGTGGAGTCAGGGGTGGGTTGGGTCAAGGTTGGGTTGGAAGAGTTGGAGTTGGGTTGAATAGGTCAAGGTTGGGTTGGAAGGGTCAAAGTTGGGTTGGGTTGGTCAAGGTTGGGTTGGAAGAGTTGAGATTGGGTTGGATGGGTCAAAGTTGAGTCAAAGTTTGGTTGGAAGAGTCAAAATTGGCTCAGAAGAGTTGCAATTGGCTCCAAAGAGTTCCAGTTGGGTTGGAAGAGTCAAAGTTGGGTTGGAAGAGTCAAAGTTGGGTTGGAAGAGTCAAAGTTGAGTTGGAAGGGTCAAGGTTGGGTTGGATGGGTCAAAGTTGAATTGGAAGAGTCAAAGTTGAATTGGAAGAGTCAAAGTTGGGTTGGGTTGGTCAGAGTTGGGTTGGAAGAGTCAAGGTTGGATTGGAAGAGTTGGGTTGGAAGAGTCAAAGTTGGGTTGGGAGAGTCAAAGTTGGGTTGGATGGGTCAAGGTTGGGTTGAATAGGTCAAAGTTGGGTTAGAAGAGTCAAAATTGGGTTTGGAGACTCAAAGTTGAGTTGGATGGGTCAAAGTTGGGTTGGATGGGTCAAAGTTGAGTTGGAAGAGTCAAAGGTGGGTTGGGTTGGTCAAAGTTGGGTTGGATGGGTCAAAGTTGGGTTGGAAGAGTCAAAGTTGGGTTGGAAGAGTCAGAGTTGAGTTGGATGGGTCAAGGTTGGGTTGGGTTGGTCAAGGTTGAGTTGGAAGGGTCAGAGTTGGGTTGGAAGGGTCAAGGTTGGGTTGGAGTTTGGTTGGAAGAGTCGAAGTTGGGTTGGAAGAGTCAAAGTTGGGTTGGATGGGTCAAGGTTGGGTTGGAAGGGTCAATGTTGGGTCAGATGGGTCAAAGTTGGGTTGGAAGAGTCAAAGTTGAATTGGAAGAGTCAAAGTTGGGTTGGGTGGGTCAAGGTTGGGTTGGGTTGGTCAGAGTTGGGTTGGAAGTGTCAAGGTTGGATTGGAAGGGTCAAAGTTGGGTTGAAGTTTGGTTGGAAGAGTCAAAGTTGGGTTGGAAGAGTCAAAGTTGGGTTGGATGGGTCAAGGTTGAGTTGGATGGGTCAAAGTTGGGTTGGGTTGGTCAAGGTTGGGTTGGAAGAGTTGAGATTGGGTTGGAAGAATCAAAGTTGGGTTGGGTTGGTCAAGGTTGGGTTGGAAGGGTCAAGTTTGGGTTGGGAGAGTCAAAGTTGGGTTGGAAGAGTCAGAGTTGAGTTGGATGGGTCTAAGTTGGGTTGGGTGGGTCAAGGTTGGGTTGGAAGGGTCATAATTGGATCAAAGTTGGGTTGGGTTGGTCAGAGTTGGGTTGGAAGGGTCAAGGTTGGGTTGAAAGAGTCAACGTTGAGCTGGATGCATCAAGGTTGGATTGGAAGGGTCAAGGTTTGGTTGGAAGAGTCAAGGTTGGGTTGGGTTGGTCAAGGTTGGGTTGGATGGGTCAAGGTTGGGTTGGAAGAGTCAGAGTTGGGTTAAAAGGGTCAAAATTGGTTTGGAAGAGTCAAAGTTTGGGTTGGAAGAGTCAAAGTTGGGTTGGAAGGGTCAAAGTTGAGTCAGAGTTTGGTTGGAAGAGTCAGAATTGGCTCAGAACAGTTCCAGTTGGCTCCAAAGAGTTCCAATTGGGTTGGAAGGGTCAAGGTTGGGTTGGGTTGGTCAAGGTTGGGTTGGAAGAGTCGAAGTTGGGTTGGAAGAGTTGAGATTGGGTTGGAAGAGTCAAAGTTGAGTTGGATGGGTCAAGGTTGGGTTGGAAGGGTCAAAGTTGGGTTGGAAGAGTTGAAGTTGAGTTGGATGGGTCAAGGTTGGGTTGCGAGAGTCAAAGTTGGGTTGGAAGGGTCAAGGTTGGGTTGGGTTGGTCAAAGTTGGGTTGGAAGAGTTGAGATTGGGTTGGATGGGTCAAAGTTGGGTCGAAGTTTGGTTGGAAGAGTCAAAGTTTGGTTGGAAGAGTCAAAGTTGGGTTGGACGGGTCAAAGTTGAGTCAAAGTTGGGTTGGAAGAGTCAAAGTTGGGTCAAAGTTTGATTGGAAGAGTCGAAGTTGGGTCAAGGTTGGGTTGGAAGAGTCAAAGTTGGGTTGGATGGGTGAAGGTTGGGTCAAAGTTGGGTTGGAAGAGTCGAAATCGGCTCTAAAGACTCCCAGTTGCCTCAAACACCCTCAACCCCTGATGCATCCCCTTGGCCCCGCCCCTTTTGGCCCTGCCCCCTTGGCCCCGCCCCCTCGGCCCCGCCCCCAGGTGGACGTGAGCGCGGCGGTGGCGCAGGCCATGGCGGCCAAGGAGGAGGTGGAGCTGCAGCTGATGCGGAAGGCGGCCGCCATCACCTCCGAGGTCTTCACCAAGTTCTTCAAGGAGCGCGTCATGGAGATCGTCGACGCCGACGAGGTCAGGGGGCGGGGCCTGCGGGAGGGGCGGGGCCAAGAATGGGGGCGGGTTGGGAGCAAAAATTGGAGTTTTGGGACAAAAATGGGAGTTTTGGGACAAAAAATTGGAATTTTGAGCTCAATTTGGGCCAAAAGTTGGGATTTTGAGCTCAATTTGGGCCAAAAATTGAAATTTTGAGCTGAATTTGGGCCAAAAATTGGGATTTTGAGCAAAATTTGGGCCAGAAGTTGGGATTTTGAGCTCAATTTGGGCCAAAAATTGGGGTTTTTAACTCAATTTGGGCCAAAAATTGAAATTTTGAGCTGAATTTGGGCCAAAAATTGGAATTTTGAGCTCAATTTGGGCCAAAAATTGAAATTTTGAGCCGAATTTGGGCCAAGAATTGGGATTTTAAGGACAAATTGGACCGAAATTAGGAAATTTTGGGTTGGGTGGGGCCAAAAATGGGAGTTTTGGGACCAAAAATGGGAGTTTTGGGACAAAAAATTGGAATTTTGAGCTCAATTTGGGCCAAAAATTGGGATTTTTAACTCAATTTGGGTTAAAAATTGGGATTTTGAGCTCAATTTGTGCCAAAAATCGAGATTTTTAACTCAATTTGGGCCAAAAATTGAAGTTTTGAGCTGAATTTCGGCCAAGAATTGGGATTTTAAGGACAAATTGGACCGAAATTGGGAAATTTTGGGTTGGGTGGGGCCAAAAATGGGAGTTTTGGGACCAAAAATGGGAGTTTTGGGTCTGTAAATTATCTTTTATGATTTTGGGTCCAAAACCTACAATTTTGGCTCCAGCCCCGCCATTTTGGGTCCAAAACCCGCCATTTTGGGTCCAAAACCCGCCATTTTGGGTCAATTCCAGATCCTCCATTTTGGGTCCAAAAATCACCATTTTGAGCTCATAAAAATCACCGATTTGGGTCCAAACTCCTCCATTTTGGGCCCATAAATTGTCTTTTTGGCTCCAACGCCGCCATTTTGACTCCAGACCCGCCATTTTGGATCAACCCCAGACCCGCCATCTTGGGTCAACCCCAGACCCGCCATCTTGGGTCCAGACCCGCCATTTTGGGTCTAAAAATGACCATTTTGGGTCAACCCCAGACCCGCCATCTTGGGTCCAGACCCGCCATCTTGGGTCTAAAAATCACCATTTTGGGCTCCAAAAAATCACCGTTTCGTCTCCGTTTTGCGGCGGCCCCTCTCCCTCTCCGCCATTTTGTCTCCCCCGCCCGATCCCCATCCTTGTTTACACCGATGACGTCACGGCGCCGCTGTGACGTCACGGTGACGTCACGCCCCTCCCCAACAGAAGGTGCGCCACTCCAAACTGGCCGAGGCGGTGGAAAAAGCCATCGAGGAGAAGAAATTCCTGGCGGGGGCCGAGCCCTCGGCCGTGGAGATGTGTTACCCGCCCATCATCCAGAGCGGGGGCAACTACAACCTCAAGTTCAGCGTGGTCAGGTGAGGGGAGAGCCGAATAAAGGTCACATTCGGGTCAGGACGAGGGCGGGGTTAGAGGTTTGAAGGAAAAAAATCGGGGTTTTTTTTTAAAAAAAAACGTTTTCGCCTGTTTTTTCCCCGTTTTTTTCCCGGTTTTTTCCATTTTCCCCATTCCTCACCCCATTTTCTCCCCGTTTTTTCCCAATTTTGACCCTTTTCTCCCCGTTTTTCCCCGATTTTGACCGTTTTTTCCCATTTTTTCCCAATTTTGACCCTTTTCTCCCCGTTTTTTCCCATTTTTTCCCGATTTTGACCCTTTTCTCCCCATTTTCTCCCCGTTTTCTCCCCGTTTTTCCCCGATTTTGACCCTTTTCTCCCCGTTTTTTTCCCATTTTTTCCCCGTTTTTTCCCATTTTTTCTCGATTTTGACCCTTTTCTCCCCGTTTTTTCCCATTTTTTCCCGATTTTGACCCTTTTCTCCCCATTTTCTCCCCGTTTTCTCCCCGTTTTTCCCCGATTTTGACCCTTTTCTCCCCGTTTCTCCCCGTTTTTCCCCGTTTTTTCTCATTTTTCCCCGATTTTGACCCTTTTCTCCCCGTTTTTTTCCCATTTTTTCCCCGTTTCTCCCCGTTTTTTCCCATTTTCTCCTATTTTTTCCCCGTTTTTCCCCGTTTTTTCCCAATTTTGACCCGTTTCTCCCCGTTTTTCCCCAATTTTGACCCTTTTCTCCCCGTTTTTTCCCATTTTTTCCCCGTTTCTCCCTGTTTTTTCCCATTTTTTCCCAATTTTGACCCTTTTCTCCCCGTTTTTTCCCGATTTTGACCCTTTTCTCCCCGTTTTTTCCCAATTTTGACCCTTTTCTCCCCATTTTCTCCCCGTTTTTCCCGTTTTTCACCCTTTTCCCCCCGTTTTCTCCCCCCCGGCAGCGACAAGTCCCACATGCACTTCGGGGCCATCACCTGCTCCATGGGCATCAGGTACAAG
>JACEWE010000172.1:181085-215225 GCA_014839755.1 Sylvia borin
GAGGGCTTCTCCCGGCTGCTGGACGCCGGCTTCGTCGACTCCTTCCGACACCTGTACCCCGAGGCGCGGGGAGCCTTCACCTTCTGGACCTACCTGGGAGGAGCCCGGGCCCGGAACGTGGGCTGGAGGCTGGATTACGCCGTGGTGTCGCGGCGGCTGCTGGGAGCCCTGTGCGACTGCAAGATCCGCAGCAGCGTGGCCGGCAGCGACCACTGCCCCATCACGGCGCTGCTGGCTGTTTAGGGCCCAAAATCGCCGTGAATTCCCTCAAAAATTGAGTTTAGGTGGCGGTGTTATGGCTGAAGAGGCGTTACCCGATTTTAATTGGATGTTTCTTGGCCCAAAATAGTCTTGGGATGAGTCAAAGTTGAGCTGGGTTGGGTTGGGATAAAACCCGATTTTAATTGGATGTTTCTTGGCCCAAAATAGTCTTGGGATGAGTCAAAGTTGAGCTGGGTTGGGTTGGGATAAAACCCGATTTCAATTGGATGTTTCCTGGCCCAAAATAGTTTTGGAACGAGTCAAACTTGAGCTAAGTTGGGCTGGGACAAAACTATCCTGAAATCGGCCCAGAATTGGCTTAAATTCGCTCAAAACAGTTCAAAGTCAGGTTTGGGTGGTGCTGTCACAGCCAAAACGGCGTCACCCGATTTTAACTGGATGTTTCTTGGCCCAATGTTGGCCCGAATTGGCCTAAAATAGTTTTGGAATGAGCCAAAGTTGAGCTGGGTTGGGTTGGGCCAAAACCATCCTGAAATCGTCCTAAAGTTGGCTTAAATTCGTTCAAGATTAATCAGAGTTGGGTGTTGATGATGTCATCAGGGCCGAGAGGGCACCGCCCGCTTTCGATTCGATGCACGTTGGCCCAAAACAAGGTCTGGATGACGTCATCAAGGCCAAGGTAACATCATCCATTTTGACTCGGCCAAAACTTAACCCGAAATTGCCTTGAAACGACCCAAAATTGATCAGAAACCACCAAAATTACATCCCGATGACGTCATCAAGACCAAGATGGCGTCTGGCTCTCGGTTTTACCCCAAATCCCCCAAAAACGGCCCAAATTTGGGCCTCTCAGGTGCTGCTGTCGACGCTCGGACACAAAAACTTCCCCAAATTGGTTCCCGCCCCCACCCCACAGGCCCCGCCCCCTCAGACCCCTCCCACAGCCCCGCCCCCTCAGGGACCGCCCCCTCCCCCTCGTTTTATTTTAATAAAGGTGAATTTTGGGGTGAAATGTCGACTTTGGGTTTATTTACATACAAGGCCGCCTTTGATGGGCGTGGCCGTAAAATAAATAGGACTGTACAGGGGGCGGGGCTTATGTACAAGGGGGCAGGGCCCAAGGCATGCGGGAGGGGGCGGGGCCATGCTGGGAGAGGGGGCGGGGCTGGAAAAAGCTGAATTGTCCAATAGCAAACAGGGCGTGGCCGCATGACGTCATCACGGCTCAGGCGTGTCCCGTGACGCGGCCACGCCCATTAGCATGTCCCATGACGAAGGGGCGTGTCCCATGATGAAGGGGCGTGGCCCACAGGGGTGGGACAGGTCCATGTGGGTGGGGCGTGTCCCGGTGGGCATGTCCCAGGTGGGTGGGCGTGGTCAGGCACGCGGGGGGAGGGGCTGGCTGACCCGCACGCAGCCCCAATAGGCCGCACGCAGCAGACACGCCCCCGCCCCCGCCCCCAGCACCGCCCACGCCGCCGGCACCCACCGCGCCCGGCGCCACAGCCACCACGTGCCGGCCTGGGCGGGGCATGGGGGCGTGGTCACTCCTGCTGGCCACGCCTCCAGCCACGCCCTGTTCTGCTGCAGGTGCGCTCACCCAAGCCCCGCCTGTTTGTGCCACACCCACTCGGCCACACCCTCCAAAGCACATGGCATTAGGACACACCTCCTCCAAGCCACGCCCCTCAGAGCATTGCCCAAACACACCTGGGCTCCACCCTCTCAGGCCACACCCCCACTAAAGCTCCGCCCCTTCTCCCACTTCATTTGATCCACAGCCACTCCCCCCTCAAGCCCCTCCCATTGAAGCCACACCCATTGTTGTACACCCTTTTAGCCACACCCCCTTAAACCTGAGTCCACTTCAGGGACCCCTGAGCCAGTCCCCCTCCCTGACCACACCCCCTCAGGCCCCACCCCCAGGCCCCGCCCTCACCGCCAGTCCGGCTGCAGCCCCGCCCATCAGCAGCGCCCCCAGCAGGCAGCAGAGGCAGCGTCGCCGTGGGAACCGCCGGCCAATCGCAGACCTGGGCGTGGCCAGAGGGGCGTGGTCACCTCCATAGTGATCACACCCGCACATGGGCAGGGGCGTGGTACCGATAACCACGCCCCCAAAGGGGTGGGGGCCTCACTTACACCTTGCGGCAGTGGGGGCAACGGGCCAGGGAGCGGTCGGGGAGCTCCGCCCACTGTGGGGAAAGGGGCGTGGTCACAGAGGGGTGTGGTCAAGGGGGCGTGATTTGGGTGGGCGTGGCCAGAAAGAGGCGTGGCTTACCAGGAAGGGGCCCCCGCAGTGGGCACAGGCCACACGAACTCCGCCAGGGGGCGGGTCTGGGCTGGGCGCCCCCGTCTGCACCGGGCCCAGGTTGATGATCCTCTTACTGGGGGGAACTGGGTTATACTGGGAGGGGCTGGGGCAGGCAGGGGGCCCCGAGGGAACCCCTGAACCGCTCCCAGTTTGGCCCAGAGTCCCCCCAGGGTTCCCTCCAGTGCTCCCAGTACGGCCCAGTGACCTCTCCCAGTCCTCCCAGTATGGCCCAGCAACCCCATCAGTGCTCCCAGTATGGCCCAGTGACCTCTCCCAGTACTCCCAGTATGGCCCAGTGATGCCCAGTGCTCCCAGTATGGCCCAGTGACCTCTCCCAGTGCTCCCAGTATGGCCCAGTGATGCCCAGTGCTCCCAGTATGGCCCAGTGACCCCTCCCAGTGCTCCCAGTATGGCCCAGTGACTGTCCCCAGTGCTCCCAGTATCGCCCAGTGACTGCCCCCAGTGCTCCCAGTATGGCCCAGCACTCCCAGGATGGCCCAATGACGTCTCCCAGTCCCCCCCAGTGCCCTGGAACACCATCCCGGTTCCCTTCCATTCCACCTCAACCCGCCCCTATCCCCTCTCACCCCCTCCCAGTCGCTCCCAGTCCCCCCGGGTCCCCTCCCAGTCTGACCAGTATGGCCGCGGGCAGGCGATGCGCTGGGCCGAGGCCCTGCACACCAGCAGGCAGTTGCAGGGACACCTCACGTATTTCTTCCCTCCAGGGGCCGTGCGGATTGGCTGCCGCCGCAAAGGGGGCGGGGCCTCAGGGGACACGCCCTCAAACCCCACCCACCCCAGGTGGAAGCCCCCCAGGCCACACCCCTTCCCTCTCCCTGGACCACACCCAGATGAAACCACACCCCCTTCAGATCCACCCCAACCCTCCGACCCCGCCCCTCCCCTCCGACCACACCCTTTTCGACATCCTCCCTCACAAGCCCAACCCACTTGGACCCCACCCCATTCACACCACGCCCACCCCTCAGGCCTCGCCCACTCATCAGGCCCCGCCCCTTCCAGGCCCCGCCCCTTCAGGCCCCGCCCCTTACCGTGGCCTCGCCGCAGCCGCCGCACTTCACCACGTGCTGGTGCGTCTTTCCCTCGACGCTGATTGGCCGCTGACACACCCGGCACGTGACCGCGGGAGGCCCCGCCCCCACCGCCTCGGGGCTGCCCAACGGCGAGTAAGGGGGCGGGCCCTCGCCGGGACCCGCCCCCCCGCCGCCTGCCAATGGGAAACGGCGGGTCAGTGCTTAAGCCGCGCCCATCTAAACCACGCCCCTCCTCCCTCAACGCTCTAAGCCACGCCCCTCCGGCTTTCCCGCCTCGCCAGACCCCGCCCCTAGGTAAAACCACGCCGGTCCCCGATGACCCCGCCCTCACTCACCGGAGGCCGCGGACCCGCCCGGCCCCGGCCCCGCCTCGGGCGGCAGCAGCGGCGATCGCTCCCCGTCCGCCATGACAGCGCCCGCGGCACGCCCCTCTCCGCCCGATTGGTCCGCCGGGGTCACGTGAGGGCGGCTCCCCGCGACCTCCCCCTCTCGCGCGCCGCCATTGGCCCCGCCGGGTCACGTGATCGTCCCGCGGCGTTGCCGGGCGACTCTCCCCAGCGTTCCGCGCGCTCCCATTGGCTCGCTCAGCGCACGTGACATCCATCCGCGGCGTTGCCGGGCAACGCCCGCGCCTCCTTTTGGGTTTTCCCTCTCATTGGTCCTCCTGGTCCACGTGATGGCCCCGCCTCACCCGGCGTTGCCAGGTAACGCTCGCGCCGCTCTTCCGGGTCCCTCCCCGCGCTCCCATTGGCCTCCGCTGCCCTCACGTGATTTCCCCGTACGCCCCCGCGTTTCCCGGCAACGCTTTTCCCGGCAACGTCCCTGCCCCGCCCTCCCCGGGCTCCTATTAGCTGCTTTCTCCGCCGCACGCCGCGCGCTGATTGGTCGCCGCTCCCGTCACTCCGGCCGCTGCCCCCCGCGGCGGTTTCCATGGCGACGGGGGGGCGCGGCCGAGCCGGCGTAGCCCCTGATTGGACGAGGCGAGGGGGCGCGTTCGTGCGCGGTGACGTCACGTCGCGCCCCTTTATAAGCGCGGGGGCGGGGGCGGCGGCGCAGACGCGGCTGCGATGGACGTCAGGTGAGGGGGGTCCCCGGGAGCCTTTTTGGGGGGACTTTTTTGGGATGGGAGGCGATTGGCGGGGGGCACCATCCAATGGGATGGCGGCCTGGAGGGTCTCCTACCTCCGCCGCGGCCAATCGGAGCCGGGGGGCGTGGCCTGGGGGCTTAAAGGAGCCCCCCCCCCCCTCAAATCCGATTGATGGGGAGGGGAAGGAGCGGGGATGGGGAGAGGGAAAGGGGGAATTTGGGGGGGATTCAGGGGAATTTGGGGGGATTCGGGGGCGGGGCATCGCCCTCTCCGTCCCAAGTCCGCCTGGCCCCGAGCCCGGGCCGCGGCTGCCCCGGGCCGAGAGTCAAGGTCGGGGATGGGGAGGAAAGCGGTTATACTGGTCTGTACTGGGGGCCTTTGGGGGCTCCCGGGGGGATCCCGGGGCTCCTTCGGGGGGTTCTGGGGCTCCCGGGGGTCCCCACCTGTCCCAAGGGTCCCTGGGGTCATCCCGGGGGTCCCTTCGCGTGTCCCCCCCGTGTCCCAGCCCCACCTGCGCCCCTGGGACCCCACTGGGATCCCACTGGTCCGTACTGGTCAGTGCCGGGCCATCCTGGGCCATGGTGATCCATTCTGGTCCATACTGGTCCATACTGGTCGATCTTGGTCCATCCTGGTCCATCCTGGTGCCAAACTGGTCTGTACTGGTTTGTACTGGTCCATCCTGGTTCCATGCTGGTCTGTACTGGTGCCATACTGGCTGATGCTGGTTCTGTACTGGTGCCATACTGGTCTGTACCGCTGCCATAGTGGCTATACTGGTTAATACTGGTCTATACTGGTCATACTGGTTTTCCCAGCTACGAGGCGTGTGCGGAGGTGGCGGCCTGGCTGTGGTTATACTGGTCTGTACTGGTTCCATACTGGTGCTACACTGGTCTCTACCGCTGCCGTAGTGGCCATACTGGTGCCATATTGGTTTATACTGGTCATACTGGTGTTCCCAGCTACGAGGCGTGCGCCGAGGCGGCGGCCTGGCTGTGGTTATACTGGTGCCATACCAGTGCCATACTGGTGCCATACTGGTCCATATCGGTGCCATACCAGTCTGTACCAGTGCCATACTGGTTTATACTGGTCTGTACTGGTTCCCAGCTACGAGGCGTGCGCGGAGGCGGCGGCCTGGCTGTGGTTATACTGGTCTGTACTGGTGCCATACTGGTCCATATCGGTGCCATACCGGTCTGTACCAGTGCCGTACTGGTTTATACTGGTCATACTGGTGTTCCCAGCTACGAGGCGTGCGCGGAGGCGGCGGCCTGGCTGTGGTTATACTGGTCTGTACTGGTGCCATACTGGTCCATATCGGTGCCATACCGGTCTGTACCAGTGCCGTACTGGTTTATACTGGTCTGTACTGGTTCCCAGCTACGAGGCGTGCGCGGAGGCGGCGGCCTGGCTGCGGGCGCGGCTCCGGGAGCCCCCGCGGGTGGCGCTGGTGTGCGGCTCGGGGCTCGGGGCCTTGGCCCAGGAGCTGCGGGAGCCGCAGAGCTTCGACTACGCCGAGATCCCGCACTTCCCCCGCAGCACCGGTACTGGGGGGACTGGGAGGGACTGGGAGCGCTGGGAACGGGCACTGGGAGTGATGGGAGGGACTGGGAGTGATGGGAGGGACTGGGAGTGATGGGAGAGGGCACTGGGAGTGATGGGAGCACTGGGAACACTGGGAGTGATGGGAGCGCTGGGAACAGACACTGGGAGCACTGGGTGGTGGCACGTTGGGTGGTTCGGTGAGATTTGGGGTGGGTTTGGGGAGTTTGGGGAGATTTTGGGGTGTTTGGGGAAGGGCCGGGGGTGACCTGGGGCTCAGGGGGGCGTGGTGACCCCCGGCCCCGCCCCCAGTGCAGGGCCACGCCGGGCGATTGGTCGTCGGCCGCCTGGGCTCCGCCCCCTGCGCCGTCCTGCAGGGCCGGTTCCACCTGTACGAGGGCTACAGCCCCGCCCAGGTGAGGCCACGCCCCCTTCCACAGCCCCCCCTCCACAGCCCCTCAGCCCCACCCCTGACCCTTTAGCCACGCCCACACCTGACCACACCCATTACCCTCTGCTGACCCCGCCCTGACCACACCCACACCTGCTGATCCCTGGCCGGACTCTGCACCCTGGGGATGACCACTGCCCTATGGCCACTTCCTTGTCCATGACCCCGCCCTGACCCCGCCCGGACCCTGCCCTGACCACACCCTGACCACACCCACACCTGCCGATCCCTGGCCGGACTCTGCACCCTGGGGATGACCACTGCCCTATGGCCACTTCCTTGTCCGTGACCCCACCCTGGCCCCACCCTGGCCCCGCCTGGCCCCTGCCCTGACCACACCCTGACCACACCCACACCTGCTGATCCCTGGCCGGACTCTGCACCCTGGGGATTACCACTGCCCTATGGCCACTTCCTTGTCCGTGATCCTGCCCTGGCCCCGCCCAGACCCTGCCCTGACCACACCCTGACACCGCCCTGGCCCCGCCCACAGGTGGCGGTCGGTGGCCGGACTCCACACCCTGGGGATGACCACTGCCCTACGGCCACTGCGGGCCCCTCCCTACCCCTGACCCCGCCCTGAGCACACACTGACCACACCCTGACACCGCCGTGACCACACCCTGACCCCGCCCTGACCCCGCCCCGCCCACAGGTGGTGCTGCCGGTGCGGGCGCTGGCGCTGGCCGGAGTGCACACCTTGGTGCTGACCAACGCCGCGGGGTCACTGCGGCCGCAGCTGGGCCCCGGCCACCTGCTGGTCATCCGCGACCACATCGACCTGGCCGGGCTGGCCGGACGCTCGCCCCTGGTGGGGCCCAATGACGACAGGTGGGCGGGGCCTGCGGGGGCGGGGCCTGCGGGGTTTGGGGGATAAAAGGGGATTTGGGGGGAAAAGGGGAGGTTTGGGGTAAAAACGGGAGGTTTGGGGTAAAAAGGGGGGTCGGAGGGTAAAATGGGCATTTCAGGAGCAAAAAGGACGATTTTGGGATAAAATGGGCATTTTAGGGGCGGAAGGGGAGGGTTTTGGGGTGGCAGTGGCCATTTAGGGAAAGACAGGGTGGATTTGGGGGCAAAAACTGACGTATTGGGGCAAAAAGGGGGATTTCGGGGTGACAGTGACCATTTAGGGTCAGAAAGAGTGGGTTTGGGGGTTAAAACAGACACTTTGGGGCAGAAGGAGGGCGGTTTGGGGTGACAGTGACCATTAGGGTCACATGGGGCGGGTTTTGGGTTAAAAACAGACACTTTGGGGCAGAAGGGAGGGGGTTTGGGGTGACAATCACCATTTAGGGTCACATGGGGCAGGTTTTGGGTGACAATCACCATTTTGAGTCCCATGGGGTAGGTTTTCGGGTGACAATGACCATTTAGGTCCATACGGGGCGGGTTTCGGGGTGACAATCACCATTTAGGGTCACATGGGGCGGGTTTTGGGGTGACAGTGACCATTAGGGTCACATGGGGCGGGTTTTGGGGTGACAATGACCATTAGGGTCACATGGGGCGGGTTTTGGGGTGACAATCATCATTTAGGGTCACATGGGGTGGTTTTTGGGGCAGGTTTTGGGGTGACAATGGCCATTTAGGGTCACACGGGGCGTGTTTCGGGCCGGTCCCGGTGCCGGTCCCGGTGCCGGTCCCTGTCCCGGTGCCATCCCCGCCGCCCCCCGGCAGGTTCGGGCCCCGGTTCCCGGCCATGACGGACGCCTACGACCCGGGGCTGCGGCGCCTGGCGCTGGCGCTGGCCCCGGAGGAGCTCCGCGCCCGCCCCGGGGTCTACGTGGGCGTCGGGGGGCCCAGCTACGAGACCCCCGCCGAGTGCCGCCTGCTCCGGCGCCTCGGGGCCGACGCCGTCGGTGAGCCCGGGGGGGGACCGGGAGGGGACCGGGAGGGGACGGGGGGGGACCGGGAGGGGACGGGGGGGACGGGGGGGGACCGGGAGGGGACAGGGGAAACGGGGACGGGGGGCCCAGATTGGCCCCAAAAGGGTCTCCTCTTTTGGGGGTCCCAAAAGAGCCCCAAATTTAACCCCAAAACTGCCCCCAAAAGATCCCCAAATCCAACCCCCAAAAAGCCCCAAATTCCCCCAGAACAGCCCCAAAAAGAGTCCCAGGGCAGCCCCCAATAATCCCGAATAGCACAAGCCCCCCCGGGTTTAGGGTCAGCCCAGGCCAGGTGTGTGTCCAGGTGTGCCCCAGGTGTACCCCGGGTATACCCAGACCTGTCCCAGGTGTGCCCAGGTGTCTCCAGGTATATCCCAGGTGTACCCCAGGTATGTCCCAGGTGTGCCCAGCTGTATCCAGCTGTAGCCAGGTGTACTCCAAGTGTCCCCAGGTGTGCCCCAGGTGTGCCCCAGGTATACCCAGACCTGTCCCAGGTGTACCCAGGTGTGTCCCAGGTGTCCCCAGGTGTGCCCCAGGTGTACCCAGCTATACTCAGGTGTCCCCAGGTGTCCCCAGGTGTATCCCAGGTGTATCCAGCTGTGCCCAGGTGCCCCCCAGGTATGTCCCAGGTGTGCCCCGGGCTCACCCCCGCCCTCCCTGCCCCGCCCCCCTCCAGGTATGAGCACGGTGTCGGAGGCGGCGGCCGCGCGTCACCTGGGGCTGCGCGTGCTGGGGCTGTCCCTCATCACCAACTCCGCCCCCGGCGATGACGACGGCGACGAGGAGGGCGGTGACGTCACGGCGGGCGGGGCGGGGGCGGGGCCTGGCGAGGCCACGCCCACGGGGCACGAGGAGGTGCTGGCGGCGGCGCAGGAGGGGGCGCGGCACCTGCGCGCGCTGCTGGTGGCGCTGGCGCCGAAACTGGACGAGCCCGGGCGGAGCCGGACACGCCCCGACGCGCCGTGACGTCATCGCGGGGGGCGTGACGTCACGCCGATCCGGACGGCGGTTCTCTGCGCTGGCCCCGCCCCAAGGCTCGGGGGGGGGCGGCGCCTTGATCCCGGGGGAATCCCGGGGGAATGCCCTGGAAATCCTGAGGGAATCCCCCGGGAATCCAGAGGGAATCCCCCGGGAATCCACCCTGGAATCTCCTGGGAATCTCCCCGGAATCCCCTGGGAATCTCCCGGGAATCCCCCAGAAATCCCTCCAGGAACATCCCGGATTCCCCTGGGAATACCACTGGAAATCCCGAGGAAATCCCCTGGGAATCCCCCCTGGAAATCCCTCCAGGAATTCCCCAGAATCCCCTGGGAATCCCCCGGGAATCCCTCCAGGAACATCCCGGATTCCCCTGGAGATCCCCCGGGAATTCCGCGCGGTCTCAGCTCTTGTCCAGTCCCGGAGTTTTGCCTTAATTCCCTGTAATTCCGGTTAATTAATCCCGGGCGTTTCTCCCTGCACAAATCCCGTCCCGGGCTTCGCCTTAATGCCACGGGAATTCCCTGGGAATCCGTGAAATTCCATGGAAATTCCGTGGGAATCTCTGTAATTCCATGGAAATATCTATGAAATTCCGTGGGAATCCGTGAAATTCCATGGAAATTCCGTGAGAATCTGTGAAATTCCATGGAAATTCCCTGTGGATCCGTGTAATTCCCTGTGAGTCTCTGTAATTCCGTGGAAATCTGTGAAATTCCCTGTGAATCTGTGTCATTCTGTGTAAATCCCGTGTCAGTGACCCCGTCATTAACCCGTGTCATTAATTCTGCGTCATTAATTCCGTGCCATTAATCCCCTGTCATTAATTGTGTCATTAGTCCCGGATCATTAATTCCGTGCCATTAATCCCCTGTCATTAATTGTGTCGTTAGTCCCGGATCATTAATTCCGTGCCATTAATCCCCTGTCATTAATTGTGTCATTAACCCCGGATCATTAATTCCGTGTTGTCGTCCTGGTCTTTGTCCCCTCTGGATTTTGCCTTAATTCCGTGTCATTAATTAATTCCCATGTGATCAATTCCGTGTGATTAATTAATTCTCATGTGATTAATTAATCCCATGTAATTAATTCCACGTCCGTCCCATGTGCGTCTGCCCAGGGCATTAATTAGCGCCCGTTAACGAGCGGTGAACTCTCAGGGTGAGGGACACGGTTAATTAACCCCATTGATTAATTACTTCAGGCTAATTAACACCCTCGAGTAAACATTCCAGGCTCATTAACCGCACCGTGTTAATTGTTCCAGGCGATAAAGTGCCATTGACTCGTCATTCCAGATTAATTAGCCCCGGATTCCTTAATTATTCCATGCTAATTAGCCCACCTGGTTAACTATTGCAGGTTCATTAGTGCTGCTACTGCCAGTTAATTAACCGCTGCAATTAATTATTTAAGGCTGGACAGCTCCTCGTTTAATTATTCAGGGTAATTATGCTCTAATGATTAATTAGCCCCGTTTGGTAATTTATTCAAAACTTTTCAAACCCCCAGCTAATTAGCCATGTTTCATTATACCCCAGAATAATTAATTTATGGCTAATGATTGCCATTAATTAATTAAGCAATGCTAATGGCACCTGCAACTGATTACCAGATACTGATTAATTATCCTGATCAATTAATCTGCTCAAGGCTGCTGCTTTCGGGGGCTTGATTAACCCCAGGGGCTTAATTAATCAATGACTGGAGGCTAATTAACCAATTCCCGACTTGACTACTCAGTTCTGCTTTGCGCTGTTAATTAACGAATTAACTCATTAACGAACCATTCCAACTCGTTTACATTCCAGGCAGCCCCTCCCCCCTCCAGGCCGGCTGATTAATTAATGGGTGGGTTCAGTAATGAAGGGAGGGGGCGTGGCCTTAACCGAAGGTTAATGAGGGCGAGAAAAGTTTGATTAAAAGTTTATTAAAGCGAAATAAACTTGATTAAAAGTTGGATCGAAGTTCATCAAGAGTTGAGAAAAGTTAATTAAAAGTTGGACGAAAGTTAATTAAGAGTGAAAGGAATTTTGTCGGGGAGGTGCGAATTAATTAAAACAATTAAGGAGCGGCGCGGGGGGAGGGGCAGCAGCCGGGGGCTATTTTGGGGCCGCGCCCCTCCCCCACCCCGTGGGAACCGGGCGGGGGTGGGGGGAGGGGCCGCGGGGTGCGGTGGGGGGAGGGGCCGCGGGGTGCGGTGGGGGAGGGGCCGCGGGGTGGGGGAGGGGCCGCGCTCAGAGGGCGCCTCAAGGTGGCCGCAGGTTCCGACCCTGGGGAGGTGGGGGAGGGGCGGGGGCAGTGGGGGAGGGGCGCGGGGGGCGCGTGGGGGGAAGGTGGGGAGGGGTCGTGACCTCTGACCTCGCCCCTCCCCCCGCCCCCGAAATTCAGGGTCATGGAGCTGCACGAGGCCGCCCCTCCCCCCCCGGAGGTCAAGGTGAGCGAGGGGGGAGGGGAAAGGGGGGACGCTGCCGCCCCTCCCCCCACCGCCCCCTCCCCTCCCCCACCCCCAAATTCCCGGGGGGGTTCCGGGGCTTGGGGGGGGGGGGCAGAAAATGGGATTTGGGGGGAGGGGGCAACAACAGGGCGTGGCCGCGTGGGGGAGGGGCGGGGTCAGAATTTGGGGGGGACGGGGGGGGGGGAACCCCCGGGGGGGAAATTGGGGGAATTTGGGGGCGGGGCTGGGGAAAAGGGGCGGGATTTGGGGATCTGGGGGCGAGGGGGAATTTGGGGTGGAAATTCGGGAATTTGGGGCAAAAATGGGGAATTTGGGGGTGAAATTCGGGAATTCGGGGGGAAAGGGGGAGCGGGGGGTAAACACCAGGGATTTGGGGGGAAAAGAGGGAATTTGGGACGGAAATCGCCGCGTTTGGGGGGAATTTGGGTGATTTTGGGGGCGATGAAGGAGGGTCGGAGGGAAATCGGGTATTTGAGGGGAAACACAAAAATTCCTGGGGGGAAAAGGCGGGATTTGGGGTGAATTTGGCCACGGGGGCGGAGTTTTGGGGATAAACGGGAGGATTTGGGGGGAAAGGGGGAATTTGGGTCAGAGCCGGCAATCGCAGGGTTAATTTCGGGATTTGGGACCGAACCGGGAGTTTTCAGGGGACGTCGGGTTAAGAAATAAAAGCCGATTTCGGGAGCGAACGAGGAATGTCCGAGAGGGGAAATTGGGGCTAAACTGGGAAAATTTGGGTCAGAGCCGGCAGCGAAGGGGTTAAGGGCAGCGATTTGGGGCATTTTAAGGCGAAATCCGGGAATTTGGGGGCGCAAATTCCAACTCCGAGGGCAAAGGAGAAATTCCTGGGAGTCGGGAGATGAAAACGGGGAGATTTGGGGCGGAAAAAGGGAATTTTGGGAGCGAAACGGGGAATGAGGAGGGGGGAAAACGGGAAAACTCGGGGCGAAAATGAGGAAATTCGGCACAGAAATGAGGATTTGGAAGGGGGAAAAAAGGAGGAATTTGGGGTGAAAAGTGGGGATTTAGAGGGAACTGGGGAGCGGGAAGTGGCAAATTCGGGGTGAAAATGAGGAATTTGGGGTCAAACCCGAGGATTTGGGGGTGAAAATGAGGATTTCGGATCGCTTTCAGGAACAAACCCCCTTTTTTCTGGGGTAAAACCCTTTTTTGGGGCCAAACACCGCGGGTTTGGGACCAGCCCTTCCCGCGCCATTTCGGGGGGTACAAACCCCGCAAGTTTTTGGGTTGGAATCCCGGGTTTTGGTGATTTCCCCCCCCTCCCCCAGCACCTCCTGGAGACGCCCTTCGGGGTGATGCACGCCTGGATCTCGGGGTCCCCGCGGCCCGGCCGCCCCGCCCTGGTCACCTTCCCGGACGTGGGGCACACGCGTGAGTCCCCTGCCCCACCCCCCGGCCCCGGCCGCCCCTCCCCCACCCCGCTGACCCCGCCCGCCCCTCCCCCCGCAGACCTGACGTGTTTCTCGGAGCTTTTCGGGCACGAGGAGATGCGGGAGATCGCGCGGAGCTTCCACCTGGTGCACCTGGAGCCGCCCGGCATGGAGGAGGGGGCGCCGCCCTACCCCCCCGGGTAACGCCCCCGCCACGCCCCCTGCCCCGCCCGACCCCCGGGTGACGCCCCCGCCACGCCCCCGCAACGCCCCTCCCCAAAATTCCAATTTCCCCCCCCTTTTAACCCCATGACCTCCCCTTGACGCCTGAGTGACCCCTTGATCACAGACTGACCCCACTGACCCCTGCATGACCCCCTGACCCCTGAGTGTCTCCGAGTGACCCCTTGACCCCTGAGTGACCCCTTGACCCTGCAGGTACCAGTACCCCTCCCTGGAGCAATTGGCCGAGGCGCTCCCGGGGGTCCTGCAGGCCCTGGGGTGAGTGGGGGAGGGGAAGGGGGGGGTGGGGGAGGGCGGGGTCAGGCCTCTCCCCCCCAATGACCTCTGACCTCTCTCCCCTCACCCACCCCCCCGCAGCATCCGCAGCATCGTCGGGGTGGGGGTGGGGGCCGGAGCCTTCGTCCTGGCCAAATTCGGGGTGAGTGGGGGAGGGGCCGGGGGACACTGGGGGGGCTGGGAGGGGACTAGAGGGGGACTGGGGGGGATGGGTGGGCACTATGAGGGGATTGGGGGAATTAGGGGGCACTGGGAGGGGACTGGGGGGGCACCGGGGGCACGGGGAGGCGGTTAAGGGAATGAGGGGGCACTAGGGGCGAGGATGAGGGGATTGGGGGGCACTGGGAGGGGACTGGGGGAATTGGGGGGGCAGTGGGAGGGGGTTGGGGGTTACTGGGGGGAATTGGGGGGGCAGTGGGAGGAGAGTGGGGGGCAGTGGGAGGGGGTTGGGGGAATTGGGGGGCACTGAGGGCAGTTAGGGGGGGCGTGGAGGACCTGGGGACACAGGGGGGTCACAGGCGGCTCTGGGGGGCACCGGGGGGGGTCTCTTTGGGGTCCCTTTGGGGTCACCCGGGGGTCCCCCCCAGCTGCTGCACCCCGAGGCCGTCGAGGGGCTGGTGCTGCTCAACCTCGACCCCCGCGCCAAGGGCTGGATGGACTGGGCCGCCAGCAAGGTGGGCGTGGCCTCCGGGGGCGTGGCCTCCGAGGGCGTGGCCGGGTGGGAGGATAAGGAGGGGGCTCAGGGGAAGGGGGGCCCCCAATAGATTTGGGGAGCACTGGGGAGTCTCCGGGGCTGGAGAGGGTCCTGAGGGTCCCCAGGGGTCTGGGGGGTAGTGGAAGGATTTTGGGGAATCTCCAGGAGATTGGAGGGGGGGGGGGGGGAGGTTGGGGCTCTCTGGAGTTTTTGGGGGGATTTGGGTTTTACGGAGGGGGGTCTCACAAAGGTGTGTCCCCCCCCAGCTCTCAGGGCTGAGGACGTCAACGAACGAGATGATCCTGGGCCACCTCTTCACCCAGGTGGGGCTGGGGGCACCTGGGGGGCCCAAACGGGATGGGCGGGGCTGGGGGGGTCCTGGGGGGTCCTGGAGGTCACAGGGCGGTCACTGGGATGGAGGTCACCGGGCAGTTACTGGGGGTGGACAGCACTGGGAGATCCCTGGGAGTGGACATTACTGGGAGGTGACCGAGGGGGCACTGGGAGGTCACTGAGGGGTCATTGGGGATGGACAGCACTGGGAGGTCACTGAGGGGTGGACATTACTGGGAGGTGACCGAGGGGGCACTGGGAGGTCACTGGAAGGTCACTGAGGGGTCATTGGGGATGGACAGCACTGGGAGGTCACTGGGAGTGGACATTACTGGGAGGTGACCGAGGAGGCACTAGGAGGTCACTGGAAGGTCACTGAGGGGTCACTGGGGATGGACAGCACTGGGAGGTCACTGAGGGGTGGACAGCACTGGGAGGTCACTGGGAGTGGACATTACTGGGAGGTGACCGAGGGGGCACTGGGAGGTCACTGCAAGGTCGCTGAGGGGTCACTGGGGGTGGACAGCACTGGGAGGTGACCAAGGGGCACTGGGAGGTCACTGGGGTGGACACCACTGGACCATCCCCAGGACGAGCTGGCGGCTGCCCCTCCCCCCGTCCGGCGGCTCCGGGAGCACCTGGCGACCACGCCCAACGCCGCCCTGCTCTGGGCCATGTACACCAGGTGAGGGCGGGGGGGGGTGTGGCCTTGGGGGTGTGGTCTGGAGAAGGGTGGCCAAAAGGGGGGGGGTGGGGTTTCCTCCTTGCTGACCTTATTGGGGAGTGGGTGTGGCCTTCCGTGGGTGTGGCTGTATGAGGGGTGTGGCCAAAGGGGGAGGGAGGAGTTAAGGGTTGCATGTGTTCTGGGGAGGGGTGGGGTCACAAAGGGTGGGGCTAAAGTGTTGCCCCACCCCATCCTCCTCAGCCGTGGTGACCTGGGCCTGGAGAAGAGCGGTGCTGGGAGCCTGAAGTGAGTGTCCACTGACCCCTGCATGACCCCTGACCCCCGAGTGACCAATGATCCCCAAGTGTCTCCTCACCGACCCCTGAGTGACCCATCGCTGACCCCCGAAAAATCCCTCACACCTCACTGACATTTGACTGACCCCTCACTGACCAATGACCCCTGAGTGACCCCTTGACCCTCTCCCAGCTGCCCGGTCCTGCTGGTGGTCGGTGACAACTCCCCCCATGAGGATGCCGTGGTGAGTGGGGGAGGGGTGGTGGGGGGCGTGGCCACTCAGGGCGTGGTCACCTGACCCCACCCTGACCCCTTCACCTCTCTGCATCCCTCCCTCAAGGTGGAGTGCAACGCCAAACTGGACCCGACACAAACGTCCTTCCTGAAGGTGACCTTTGACCTCTCTGAGTGACCACTGAGTGACCACAGTGACCACTCCATGGTCACCCACTGACCTCTCTTGCAGATGGCCGACGGAGGCGGGCAGCCGCAGATCGCCCAGGTGAGGGGTCAGAGGTCAGGGCTGGGGTCAGGGGTCACTCAGGGGACAAGCAGTGGTCAGCGCTGACCGTGCCCCTCCCCCCAGCCCGGCCGGCTGACCGAGGCCATGAAGTACTTCCTGCAGGGCATGGGCTACAGTGAGTACCCCACCGGGCTCATTAATATGCACGAGCGGCTCATTAATATGCACAAACACAAGGAGCCCATGGGGTGAAGGGTGTGGCTTGGGGAGGGGGCGTGGCCTGGGGACGGCATGGCTTTGGAGTAAGGGGGTGTGGTCAAAACAAGGGGGTGTGGCTTAAAACACGCACAGTCTGGAGGAAACAGATGTGGTTTAACGGAGAATGGGTGGGGCTTACAGAAATGGGTGGGGGTAACAGAGCAGGCGTGGTTTGGAGAAAAGGGGTGTGGTTTAACAGGGAATGGGCACGGTTTGAAGGGGCGTGGTTTACACAGAAGGGGCGTGGTCTAACAGGGAAGGGGCATGGGTGGGAGAAAATGGGCGTGGTCTAACAGGAAAGGGGCATGGGCAGGAGGAAAGGGGCGTGGTCTAACAGGAAAGGTGCATGGGTGGGAGAAGGGGTGCCCCACCCCAAAGGGGCGTGGCTCCGAGGGAAGGGGCGTGGCTCAGCCCGCGGCGTGTCCCCGCAGTGGCCGCCTCCGCCATGACGCGCCTGTCGCGGTCCCGCACCGGCTCCGTCACCGTGGGGGACGGCGAGCGCGGCCGCAGCCGGACCCTGAGCCGGGGCAGCACCGGGGCAGGGACCACCCCCGCCAGCCCCTGAGTGTCCCTGGGACCCCCAAAGAGCCCCTGGGGACCGACACTACACCCTGCAGGAGCCCCTGCGCCAGCCCCAGGGGACCCCCAGTGAACCCCAGCACAGCCGGGGCTGCCCCGGGAGCCCCAAACACTCCAGGCCCCATCCCGGAATCCTCCTGGGACCTCCCAACCCCGGAGAGGACCCCAGGACCCCCCAACCCCCCCGAGAAACCCCAGGGACGCTCCCGGGCTCCCTTTGGTGGCAATAAAGGGTCAAAGCAGTGACAGAGGCGTGTGCTGTGTGTCCAGTACCTGCACGGGGAGAACTGGGAGGGAGGGGGGAAGGCTGGAAGGCACACGGGGAGGAAAGTTGGGGCGCTGGGAGCAGACAAGGACTCCTGGGAGCGATCCTGCCACTGAAAAGGAGACAAAAAAAATCAAAGGCTCCCAGGGCTGCAGGAAACACCAGGAACGCTGAGCACACAACACAGGGGCTCCTGGGGCCATCCAGGACGACTCCAAGGGCAGCCAGAGCCCGAGGGAGTGACAGCTTTGCTCCAGGAGAAATCCCAGGCCCATGGCACTTGCAGCACAGACGCACCTGCAAGGGGAAGGAGGATTCTTACCTGTCCCCAGGATCTCCACAGCAATGGTCCAACCACAGCAGCAGCTTTTGCCAGTCCAGGCAGGCAGAACACAGCACCAACCAGGATCCCCCCACTGAGCACAGGATGGATCAGCTTCCCAAAGAACAAGGGGATGCTGGAAAGAATTTCATAAAACAATCAGCTTATTACAGAGCTGGACACACAAAAGTTAAAGCAAGCACAGGAACACACCTGCCCCTAACCACAGGACTGAAAGAGAGAGCAGTGCCTGAGCCCCATCACCCACTGCCTGAACAGCCCACCATCAGCCAGAGCCTGCAGGGCTGGGGAGAGCCTGGGGGCCCTGGAGAGCCCTTCCCGGCAAGGGGGGATCCCATGCGGTGCGTCCACCCGTAGCTGGGATCTCCAGGGCGCCCAGAAAGGCCTCCAGCTTCAGCCCCCAAATCCACAAGCCCAAACGACTTGCTCAGCTTTTTGTGCAGGAAACATCTGGTTCTGACGACCCACTTCCCAGCCAGCTGGGGCCAGGGCTTGGCCAGAGCCCAGGCCACAGCCGGGAGGGGTTTGCCTGAAATATTCTCCTCACTATCTCCAGGGATACCTGTAGGGAGGATTTCTGGATACACCCCACACAAAGTGACACAAACGACTCTCCAACAGGCAGCTGGGCATCAAGAACAACTGACACTGATGTGTAGATCACCTATTTTTAGGTGAATCGCCTTGATGGCATTAACAGCACCATGCTCAAGGTTCATTTTAGAAGTCACCTCAAGCTCAGGCTGCAGTTCAGGCCTCAGCATCCCACGGGGAGACACTCTCTGGGAACCCAGGGCACACCAGAGCCTCCCAGGGCAGCACACACCCACCTGCAGGGGAAGGAGGATTGTTACCTGTCTGCAGGATCCCCATGGCAGTGCTCCAACCACAGCATCAACCAGGATCTCCCCCTGAGCACAGGATGGATCAGCTGCCCAAGGAAGGCAGGAAGGGCTGCTGGACAAGGCAGGACAGGTCTGCACTGGGACAGGAGCAGAGCAGGAGTCCAGCAGGCCATTACAGCCCTGCAGCACAGCCAGACCGGTGCTCCAGGCTGGAATCACCACCCTTTGCATCCCTGGAAACCCACCACCCTACGCACCACAACAGCCGGAGCAGAGATCCAAGCCTGCCCCACAAGGGCCAGAGACCAGGACAACCTCAGGGCATTTCTCTCTAAGAAAACAGAAAGGAAATGTTTAAACAACAGCTTGGCACTTAGGAGGCAGCAGGAGCTACCAACACTCACAGCAGATCTCAGCATATCTGGGAAACTCCCATTCCCACCCTTGCTGAAAAACTGCCCCAAAAACTCACCTGACCCAAAAGTGGGATTGGAGGAAAGAGCAGTCATTTCTTCCACCTGGCTGAGATAATTCTGTGCAGTTTGTCCCATCCTAAACAGCATCTCCAAGACAGGCCAAATCCTTTATTTCCATGACACCGTTACCTGAAGAAAAATTTGAACTACTTTTGAAGCTCATACCTTTAGTCATGGACATTTTCCTCTCAAGAGCCTGGCAAATAAAAGCTCCCAGGTGCACAGGAACAACAAATCCTCACAGGGTACCGACAGCAGCACCAGCAGGTTCAATCCATTCAGACAACAACTGATCCATTTCACTGCCTGGCACTTGCTCTGCTCCGTGTGGGAGGGTCAACTGAGCTGCTTTTCGGGGTATCCTGAAAGAAGAAAACATGAAAGGACAATTAATTCTTTCCACAAAACAAAAAAAAAACTCATTAAAAATTACAGCATACCCTAGAAAATGCCTTTTTGATTTTGAACTTACTGCGCTAGAATTTAAACCACCATTGGAAAGAACAAACACATGAGATGGACAAAAGCATCTGACAGTGCACAAACCTTCAGGCTCACATCCTCCTGGAAAACGGTTTCTCCAAGTCTTTTTGTCTCATCCCAAGCCCTTCTCCATCCTCAGGGCTCACTGCACTCACCCCAAGGCACTCGGCAGGGGAAAGGAGCAAGAGGAGACTTGGTGGCTGCCCCGGGAGCTCTCCGTGCACCGCCCCGGGCAGGGACTGGGTGTTTGGCCAGGCCACAGCAGCAGGAGAATGGGCACAGACACCAACGGCAAGAATGGTCTTATTTCACTATTAATGGGGAGGCAAAACAGAGGTAAAAGGACACATTTGGTAAAACAATGAGCTTATCACTCACTTGGCTTTAACAACAAGTTAAAACAAGCACAGGAACGCACCTGCCCCTAACCACAGGACAGAGAGAGAGCAGTGCCTGAGCCCCATCACCCACTGCCTGAACAGCCCACCATCAGCCAGAGCCTGCAGGGCTGGGGAGAGCCTGGGGGCCCTGGAGAGCCCTTCCCGGCAATGGGGGATCCCACGCGGTGCGTCCACCCGTAGCTGGGATCTCCAGGGCGCCCAGAAAGGCCTCCAGCTTCAGCCCCCAAATCCACAAGCCCAAACGACTTGCTCAGTTTTTGTGCAGGAAACATCTGGTTCTGACGACCCACTTCCCAGCCAGCTGGGGCCAGGGCTTGGCCAGAGCCCAGGCCACAGCCGGGAGGGGTTTGCCTGAAATATTCTCCTCACTATCTCCAGGGATACCTGTAGGGAGGATTTCTGGACACACCCCACACAAAGTGACACAAATGACTCTCTCCAACAGGCAGCTGGGCATCAAGAACAACTGACACTGATGTTTAGATCACCTATTTTTAGGTAAATTGCCTTGATGGTATCAACAGCACCATGCTCAAGGTCCATTTTAGAAGTCACCTCAAGCTCAGGCTGCAGTTCAGGCCTCAGCATCCCACGGGGAGACACTCTCTGGGAACCCAGGGCACACCAGAGCCTCCCAGGGCAGCACACACCCACCTGCAGGGGAAGGAGGATTGTTACCTGTCTGCAGGATCCCCATGGCAGTGCTCCAACCACAGCACCAACCAGGATCTCCCCCTGAGCACAGGATGGATCAGCTGCCCAAGGAAGGCAGGAGGGGCTGCTGGACAAGGCAGGACAGGTCTGCACTGGGACAGGAGCAGAGCAGGAGTCCAGCAGGCCGTTAGAGCCCTGCAGCACAGCCAGACTGGTGCTCCAGGCTGGAATCACCACCCTTTGCATCCCTGGAAACCCACCACCCTACGCACCACAACAGCCGGAGCAGAGATCCAAGCCTGCCCCACAAGGGCCAGAGACCAGGACAACCTCAGGGCATTTCTCTCTAAGAAAACAGAAAGGAAATGTTTAAACAACAGCTTGGCACTTTGGAGGCAGCAGGAGCTACCAACACTCACAGCAGATCTCAGCATATCTGGGAAACTCCCATTCCCACCCTTGCTGAAAAACTGCCCCAAAAACTCACCTGACCCAAAAGTGGGATTGGAGGAAAGAGCAGTCATTTCTTCCACCTGGCTGAGATAATTCTGTGCAGTTATTCCCACCCTAAACAGCATCTCCAAGACAGACCAAATCCTTAATTTCCATGATCCCATTATCAGAAGAAAAATTTGAACTACTTTTGAGGCTCATACCTTTGGTCAGTTGACATTTTCCTCTCAAGAGCCTGGCAAATAAAAGCTCTGCTTCACCTCACCCAAGTGCTTCAGGGTTTGGACCACGACTTCACTTCCTTTCCTGCGGATTGCAAAAGAAGTTCCAACTTGAACAACTAAAGATGAAATTGTGATGAAAAATGGGAGAATCTCCCTGAGATTAGCTCAGCTGGTTAGAACATGATGCTAATGTCATTGAGAAATCCAGACACAAGAGAGGAGAGACTTATTGGACCACAAAACACTTGATTGTTTTCGATGAGCACCAGCGGAGCTGAAGCTGTGAGTGAAGGCATCAGTGGCTGTCACCTGGCACGAGCAAAGGCCACAGAGATCTCCCAGCCTCTGACTCACCCAAGACCTTCCACAGTCAGAAGGGCACAACGACCGTGAGGCTCCAAGTGCCCTGGAGTCACCTGCGCCGTTCCAGATGGGAACCTCGAGGCCCGAGTGAGAGCACTGGGTCCAAAAACACCTCAGCAGGTCACAAACCACTGCAGGGACATTCCATCCTGTGGGGAACATGATGAAATACACGGCAAAGACAAGGACCTGGCACACGTTCATAGCAGCACATCAGCCACAGGGCACTCCAGACATTCTGAAGGAAAGGAACTGAAGTCTCCCAGCGGCAGCAAGCACTGCTCGTTTGCTTTAGGACAGAAGGGGCTTCTAAACCAGAACTAGAACAAAAACCCCACACGTTCAAGGACCTTCCAGAGCTCTGCTCATTTGCCCAAGCAGTGCTGAGCTAGATGGAAATGTTCATCTCTGTACTCAAAGCAGCAAAGAACCTCCCAAGGAAAAGCTCAGCAATGCCCCTCAGCACTGCTACCCCAAGATCACCTACAGGGACTGAGATCCAGCACCAGGGACCCTGAGGCTTGCCCACCCTGCAGAGCTGCACAGCAGCTGGGAATCCCCTGTCACAGCCCAGCCCTGGAGAGCCTCCCCCAGAACTGGGAGTTCCTGCAGGTGCGTCCACCAGCAGGCAAAGAGGCTCCGGCTGTGCTGGGACAGGGCCCAGGTCGGACAGTTATGTGCAATAAACAGGCTCACACAACTCCCACTGCGGGAACAGCTGGGCTCAGCCTCCTCCTGGATTGCGCCCAAAGCCTGGCCAGGGCTTCAGGAGCAATGCAGGAGCTGCCTTTGGCCCTGCTCCTCCCAACGAGGCCACAGGACTGACCTCAGGGCCCCGTCTGGCCTCTGAACACGGAAAGGTCAAGCCACATTTCAGTGATGAGCACAGACCTAGAACACTAAGGGTCCTGGCTATTGCACCACTGAGGGGATACAAACACAACATCTCGTTATAACCTTCATCTCCAGGACAAACTGAACTCAGGACCTGTTGCTCAGGCTTCAGTGCTTCACAAGTCACAGCAAACTCAGAGATGCCCGAGCATTTACACCTCTGATGCTGAAGGTCATGGACCCATTCCGGCCGCACTGTATTTACAATCCAACTACAGCAATTCTGAGTATTTTACACCTCTGACGCTGAAGATCATGGACCCATTCTGGCTGCATTGTCTTTACAGTCCAACTGCAGCAATTCTGCTCTGCATCACACTCTGAAGTGACCTGGAAGGAACTGGGGTGAAAGAGCCTGGAAACCATGAAAATCTACTGAGACTGTCATCCCAACACCTCTCCCAGACAATCCAGCCCAAGGAAGTATTCCAACTGAAGCACATCCTAAAGGAGTTGCCTTCCTAAAGGAAACCCCACCACTGGCAATGCCGGACCACAGCACAGGGCACCCGAGAGTCCCCAGCTACTGAGGGAGCTGGAACAAAAACATTCCCAGCAATAAAGCAAGGGAAGGGCTTTGGGAGGGCTTTTCCTTATTTTCCTGGGAAAACCCAAGGACAAAAATAGTGTTCAACTGTTTACTGCACAAAATGAACACTAAACAAACCATTCTAGGACACCCAACAGCAACTCTCACTAAAACTCCAGTGGGAATTCTCCTGTGAGCTGAGCCTAAACCACCTTGGCCGCCGGGAATGCAAAGACAAACCCAAACAAACAAGTCCCTCTCCTACCAAGAAAAGCAGAACAAAGAGACAGGAGAGCACTGATACAAACAGCTCCGGGAACACCTCCTGCAGGTGGTCACATTCCTGCCCACCTTCACTGCAAGACCAAGCCAAACAGAGGTTTAATCTAAAACTGACAGAAACATAGATGACAGCAGCCTCAAAAATAACATAAAGAGAAACAAACAGGTAAAAAAAAAAAGGACAACACCAAACAAATCTCACAAACAAGGACGTGCAGAAACTCCTCCAACTCCATCTGCTGCTTCTCTCTCGGTCAGGGACCAAAAAGTCTTGTTTCAGTCCTTGTCCAACACTTGCCAGGGACCTTGAGGGAGCAAAAGGGGCAATTAGTACTGTTCATTAGGGCAACGGGCTTTGGGTTCAGCCCCTGGTAAAGAGAAGCAGACACTCCTCACCTGGCTGGAGCTGATGGGTCTATTCCCTGCTCTGCTCTCAGAAACCCTTCAGCCACGCTGCCAAACCCAGCAAAGCTGCAGAAATGCAACAGAACAGGAGCTGATGCACAGGGCTCCCCCAAACACACATTTCCCATCAGATAAATAGAGCAGTTTATCCACAGGCATTTCCCATCAGGTAACCAAAGCAACCCAAGTGCTTATTTTACATCTCCCCAAGCATGGCCAGAGCCCCACGTACACAAGAACAACAACAGAATTTGTTGAATTTGCCATATTCCCAGAGAGTGGCAAGAGAAACTGGAACAGACTTCACCCATTTTTCCTCAGACAACAATTAATCTAATTAACCCCTATGCACTTGCACTACTTGGTGTGGGGGTCCATACACCTTCTGTATATGCTGAGCTACAGAGCATAAACACAAACCCCAGCCTTGCTCCATAAATAGAATCAAACAGAAAGAAAAGCCATTAGAACATTCCGTAGACTAGGAAATTCCTACACATCTTTAAACATACCTCCTGAAAACCTAAAACTCCATCTACAATAGGAAATATTCCCAAGTCAGACAAAAGCATCAAACACTGGACCTACTACCCAAAGTTCTGGGTGTAAAACCATCACACTTCACAACAAAGCTGAGACAAGGAAAAAAGCTCCTCTAGACAAGGAAAGTTAAATACTCTTTACCCCCATGAAACCAGCCCCCAGAATGGACCACGGGCCCAAAAGCAAAAAACCCATCCCAAACAAACCCCAGCTGTACTGAGGTTCATTTAATGTTCAGCACCGTCCCAGACTGGGAAGATCTAAGGGAAATCTCACATGCCTTTTCCAACCCCTCTGTGCCTGCCTCCCCCATCCTCAAGCACCATTGCCCTGCCCAGGGCTGAGGCAGCCGAAACACCCTGAAACAAAAGGCTTAAGCCAGCAGAAATAAGCATCATTATTCAAAAGCTGTCTCCACTTCCAATAAGAACCTCTTAGGAACTTGAGGTCACCTTCAACAGAAATTATATTATTGAGGACACCTCGTAAGCCAACCAAGAATGCAAGCCTCAAAAGACTGTTTGCTCCTCCCATACCCCTTCCAAGTTAAAGCCTAATTAAAACTTCAATTACCAGACACCAGCTGGACCCATACACCACAAGAGATCAAGGGGGGAAAAACAAAGGCAAGAAAACTTCTGTATCTTCCCCAAACAACACACCTCAAGAGTTCACGTTCCCCCCTCAACTGCAAAAACACCAAGGCTCAGCATAATTTCGATTTATAGAACAACTTACCAAGAAAATTTTCCAACACAAGGCAAAAGTCCCCGTGTTCCCTCTACCTGAACCATAGAAAGCCACAAGCACGAAAAAAACTGACACAGAACACACAACAATAAAATCCCTCATTCAGCACCAAAATAAGCCCAAACCAAGCTAAAAATAAACAAACAAACCCCCCAAAACCAAAACAAAAAAAACCAAACCAAAACAAAAAAACCAAACCAAAACAAAAAAGCCAAACGCAACGAACAACGTTCCCCTCCCAACCCCACACAGGAAAGGATCTCCTTTCTAAAACGAACTCCGACTGACGCCCAGAACAACAGCTCTTCAACCCCACCTATTATAACCCACCACAGATGAAACATTCCCACATACCATAACTCATAGAAAAACAAGCAAACACGTACTCACCGCTAGAAGAGAGCCCAGAAAAGCGACACACACGCACAGAAGAGCTCTCCACAGAGCAGGGGACCCCTCCAGGAGCCTTTTGAACCCCCGCCCGGCTCGCGATTGGCGGGCTCGCTGAGGCATCGGCAGCTCTGATTGGACAGCGCGCCCCGGGAACCGCCCCGGCCCCGCCCCGGCCCCGCCCTGAGGGCCCGGGGGCTCCGCCCCGCCCCCAGCACCGGCCCGATCCCGATCCCGGCCCCGATCCCCCAGCACCGGCCCGGGCTCCGCCTCGACCCCAGACCGGCCCCGATCCCGGCCCCGATCCCCCAGCACCGGCCCGGGCTCCGCCTCGGCCCCAGACCGGCCCCGATCCCGGCCCCGATCCCCCAGCACCGGCCCGGGCTCCGCCTCGGCCCCAGACCGGCCCCGATCCCGGCCCCGATCCCCCAGCACCGGCCCGGGCTCCGCCTCGGCCCCAGACCGGCCCCGATCCCGGCCCCGATCCCGGCCCCGATCCTCGGTGCCGTCCTGCCGCCGCCCTCACACTCGGGGTGGCAGCAGCTGCAGGTGAGAGCTGTCACAGGATGATGAGGGGACAGAACAGCCCCAGGTGAGAGCTGTAAAGGATGAGGAGGGGACAGAGCAGCCTCAGGGAAGAGCTGTCAGGGTGATGAGGGGACAGAGCAGCCCCAGGTGTAATCTGTAAAGGATGAGGAAGGGACAGAGCAGCCCCAGGTGTGAGCTGTAAAGGATAATAGGGCACAGTCCCTGCTGGGGACGGTTTAAGAGGGGAGCCTGAGGAGAGGTGTTCCTGTTGTGCTGCTCTGTGTGGTTTGTGGTGTGAGGGTGAGATTCTCTTAGTGTGTCAGAGAGAGGACCTGCACGTGGAATTATTGTTTTAGGGGATGCTGAGGAACAAACCTTCGAGCCAGGTAACAGGTCAGTCAGTGTGGGTTTATAAGGGGTTTTTTTTTGGTTTTCCCTTTTCAGCTTTGTGTTGTGAATTCCTCCCTGGTGCTCCCAGAAGAAGAAGGGGTTATGAAAATAAAAGGAGTTCAAGTTGAATGAATAAATTGCTGTTTTGTTATTGTTTGTGTTTGAACTGTACTAAGTAAGAGCATAGCAGTTCTCTGTGCTGCGGTCTGTCTGTGCTTGAGCTGAGTATACTGAAGAGAGAATACACAGGAGCAAGCACTGTTTTCTTAAAACTAGCTGTGTGCTTTGTCTTTTCTTGCTTTGCTCTCAAGATCAGTCTGAAAGGTACAGAAGGCATTTTTGAAGTAGTTAGTTTACATGTTTGAGGGTTTTTGGCACTGAAAAGATTTGTTTTGGAGGAATTTTGCTTGGAGTGCTTGGTGTTTTAGGTTAGTTGTAATAGGATTGTTTTATTTTTAATTAGGTGTTTTTAGGTTTAATTGCAGTAAAAGTTATGACTTTTTTGTTACATTAGTAATAGAAAATAGGTTTTCATTTTGTATGCAGTGAGGGGATTGGTGTATATGGTGCACTAGTCTTGACTAAGGGCTTAAAATTCTGTGGTGTGGATGTGTGAGGTTAATGAATTTATGTAGTTGAAAAGACATGGGTTTTCTGCTTCTTATTTTGTTAGAGGCAGGGCTTTGAGTTGGGGGTTCTGGCTATATATTTTGGAGGTTTTTTGAGGGGAATGGGCATGGGGTTATTTTTATTATATTTAGTGGTTTCACTATAAGGAATAAGAGTTAGGGTTTTTTGGTGGCTTTTTTTGGTTTTCTTTTCTAAAACTCATCTATTTGTGTGTGGTTCTAAAATTCATGTGTTTGGATTAGGGGTAGTGGTGTTTCTGGTGCAGCTCTAAGCATCTATCATTGATTGTGTGTTTCAGGTGGTCCATTGTATTACACAGAGACCTCCGCACTGACCAGCCAACAGATCTGCTGAGATCATGCATCAATGTTTGGATTTCTTTATGGTACCTGACTGAGAAACACCACCCTGAAGACAGCAGAAATCCCCCGAGGGCGAGGCAGCCTTCTTTGGCACCTGACATGGAATCTCATCCCCTGACATCCGAGAGATAAGTGGAGGGCTCCAAGCCACGGAGGGGATACAAATGTGGTGCTGGGCTGGGAGTGACCATGAGAGATTTTTGGGTCAGGTTTGGACATGGGGATGTCCAAGCTGTGGCCCCTCAGCCTACAGGAAGGGAAAATCTCATTTTTGATCCCTGTGCTGAGGTGAGCAGGGCAGAGCAGTCCTGGCGTGTGTCGTGTCACCTGTCTGTTGTGCACTCTGTGTGTTTTGGGTGTTTTGTCTTTCATGTCTTATCCCTTTGCCCTTTGAGGGGCTTATCAAAACCCTGGCATCACTCTCAGCATCTCTGGTCTCTGCGTTCCTCGGCCAGGTGCCTTTGACTCGGGTGCTCAGACACGCACCAGAATCCATCTCTCTTCACAAACATCCAGTCTGATGCCTTTTCAGGTCTTGTTCTGAGCTGTGTCCACAGCTGTGCACTGCCACGATCCATTCTGGAGGATTAGGTCTTTTAGGAATGCAAAGATAGGTAGAGGATTCTGACCGTAGGATTCTCGGGCATCCATCTTTTTGCTTCTTGGGATAATTCATCCCATTGTCATCTTCTTGCTGCAGGGTTCTCTGAGCCTGGTCAGCTCACCCTCAGTCTTACCTCGGTCATCTCATCCCGAGTTCTCTTGGTCGTTCTTCTTGCCAAGAGATTTCTGTCCCTGTTGTGTCCCCTCGTTTGTCCTGTCCTGTGTCACGGGTGTCTGTGTGTGTTTGGCCCGGAGCTGCTCTGTCTTGCTGCTCAGTCTGGGGGTAGGGGTAATAGGACAAATCCTGGGGGCTTGAAATTTGTCACGTAGGGTGTAGTGGCCTGTTGAGGGTATTCCTAGGTTGCCACAAGATGTTTGGAGCTGTCAAGTTACCTTGCCCCACTTTGACTTTTGTCCTAACTTTCTTTCAGATGCAGCTGGATAAAATCTGTGGCAGAGCACCCCATCCTGGGTGACCCAAGAAGGTCGGTCACCGTTTGTGTTTGCAGGGGAGGTGTAAATGGTGGTTATGTTACAGCACTGTTCTTTGTCTTTGTTTTAGGAGGTGAAGCCGGATATCAGCAGTCAAGATGCAGTGGGCACGGTGAGCAGTGATGGGTGGACAGAAGCTGTTGCTGTTGCTCCTGCCTCATTCACTGGTGGAACTCTAAGCCTCAGTTATTGTGTGTTTTAGGCTGTGCAGTCGCCTGACGCTGCACTACAGACCTGGTTCACCTGGCTCGTGAGCCCTCCGGGAGCATTTCAGGACTCTGTGAGGAAGCCTCGATCTCCTCCATTTGAAGGCCCCATCCAGGTAGGCTTGGCTATCGGCCGAGCAGTTGGGGTTAGGATTCGGGGAGGAGGAGCGAGGGTCCCCTGGAGTTTCAGCAGTGCCACGTCACCTTGTCTGCTCTTAACCCAGGCACAGCCCGTGACGTCGGCGTTGGCCTCTGGGCGCAGCTGAAGCACGGGGCCCGAGGACCCAGGAACGCTTAGGAGGAGATGGTGAGTAGCAGAATTGCTGCTTTTTGGCCAGTGTGCTGCTAAGATCACGCATTCATGTTGGGTCATCTTTGTTGTAGCTGACTGAGACAGCAGCCCGGTGACACCAGGAGCTTCCCTGAGGGTGAGGCGGCCTTCTTTGGCACCCGGCGTGGATTTGCATCCTCAGACGTCCGAGAGATAAGTGGAGGGCTACAGCTCACAGAGGGGATGAAATCAGGGTGCCAGGGCAGCGGTCACCGGGAGGGATTTTTGGGTCAGGTTTGGAGATGGGCATGCCCAAGCTGTGACACCTCAGGCTACAGAAAGGGAAAATGTCATTTTTAATTCCAATGCTGAGGTGAGCAGGGCAGAGCAGTCCTGGCATGTGTCATGTCACTTGTCTGTTGTGCACTCTGTGTGTTTTGTCTTTCATGTCTTATCCCTTTGCCCTTTGAGGGGCTTATCAAAACCCTGGCATCACTCTCAGCATTTCTGATCTCTGCATTCTTTGGCCAGGTGCCTTTGACTCGGGTGCTCAGGCACGCACCAGAATCCATCTCTCTTCACAAGCATCCGGTCTGGTGCCTTTTCAGGTCTTGTTCTGAGCTGTGTCCACAGCCGTGCAGTGCCACGATCCATTCTGGAGGATTAGGTCTTTTAGGAATGCAAAGATAGGTAGAGGATTCTGACCGTAGGATTCTCAGGCATCCATCTTTTTGGTTCTTGGGATAATCATCCCACTGGCATCTTGCTGCAGGGTTCTCTGAGCCTGGTCAGCTCACCCTCAGTCTTACCTCAGTCATCTCATCCCGAGTTCTCTCGGTCCTCAGGGTCGTTGTTCTTGCCAAGGAATTTCTGTCCCTGTTGTGTCCCCTCGTTTGTCCTGTCCTGTGTCACGGGTGTCTGTGTGTGTTTGTCCCGGAGCTGCTCTGCCTTGCTGCTTAGTCTGGGGGTAGGGGTAATAGGGCAAGGCCCGGGGACTTGGAATTTGTCACGTAGGGTGCAGTTGGCCTGTCGAGGGTATTCCTAGATGGACATGAGATGTTTGGGGCTGTCAAGTTACCCTGCAGCACTTTGACTTTTGTCCTAACTTTCTTTCAGATGCAGCTGGATAAAACCTGTGGCAGAGTGCCCTCTCCTTGGTGAGGGTGCCCCCCTGAGAAGGTCAGTCAGTGTTCGACAAGAGTCACATATTTCACATTTATTTGCACTCCAGTGCGGGCCACCTGCATTTACAGCTTCAAACGAGTGAGTCCCTTGCTCACTCCCTCCTGGGCAGCAGCTGGAGCCTGCTCTGGGCCGGGCTGAGGGAGCAAACCCTTGGGGCTGACACTGCTCCACACTGGGGGTACTTGGCAAAATGACCAGCTTTGTCCTGTTTTTTTTTTTTTTTTGTGCTTTCTACAAGGTTTTAATCATCAACTTGGTAAAAACAAACTGGTAAGGGCTGAAAACATTGAGGGGCTGTCAAGTTATACACACCAAATACAGCTTTTTTTTTAAATAGCTGTGCAGCTTATATGTTGATTTCAGGACTTTTTTTGGTGAACCTTATTTTAAAAAAATCTTATTTTAAAGTTAGCTGATTCAATAATTAATTTATTGTACAAATACTCTCTAATGTCAGAAGGTTAAAGCACTAACACCAACATCTCACCTCCCTAATTTTTAGCAGCAAACTTGATCTTTACTAAACTTAAAACTTCATTTTTTTGCTGCTGATTAGTTAATGAGGGTGTTCATCAGCTTTTGCTGCTGGTCGCTCATACTCAAGGTCAGGAAAAATTGCTCTAGTGCTCTGAAATAAATATAGATTTTAGACCTTCCTCATTCTCTCTAGACTAGAAGCATGCGAATTGATTTTTTTGATCTTGTTTTTTTTTGGTCTCTGTGGGTTTTAAGCTGCATGGTGAAAGGTGTCTGTGGACATGGCAGCCAGGGAATGCTGCTGGGAAGGGCAGGATGGAAGGAACTGTTTAGAAATCCAGAGGCAGCAGTGCGTTGGGAGCTGGTGCTCCTGCCTCAGGCACACTCTCCTGGACAGTCTGTGCAATGATAATATTCCTGTTTTCCTTCCTGAACCTGGAGTTGGAGGAGGACAGAAGTCTTGGCATTGGTGGAAAGGGGAACTTCAGGTAAAAACTGCTGTTTGTGTCCTCAGAGAGCAGTGGGCAGAGCCTGAGAGAAATCCTGGCTGGCTGAGGGGCACTTCTGGCCCCTCTGGAGTAAATTCCGGCGTCTCCTCAGACTTGCCGGTTTGCAGTGGAGTTTGGACACATCTTGCTGCAGCTTTGCTTCTTAATAACTGGAGATCCGTGGATTGCTGGGTGATTTCCGTGAGTTCCCCTCTTTTGTAGGAGCTGCACGGTGAGGTCAGTGTTCTGAGGGAGGCCCTGGCAAAGCTGCCGAGGGCAAGGAACACGGAGCGTCCGGGGGCCTCGTCCCACCTGAGTTTCTGCTGGAGCGTGCTGCGTGCAGTGCTGGATATTTAACGGGGCTTTGGGCTGCTCTCCTGCAGTCCCGGCTCCAACTTCTGGCCCTGAGCCGAGGCCTCGCTGTGTCCCAGCACCGAACCCGGCAGGTGGGTGCGCTTTTCCAGCCCTTGGGTCCCACGGGCAATCCCGGATTCCCGGAGCTGCCCGAGGCACGGCCCTGCCTCTCTGCCTGGGAGCTGCACTTGAGTCTGCCTGAACCAAGGGCGTCCTGGCCACGTTTGAAACTTTATTGCTGCTGTTTTTCCTCTTGCAGGTGGTTGCAGGCCAAGAAGGAGAGAGCCGGTAGGAAGGGAAGGTGCTGGCAGGCCTTATCCCAGTGCAAGGTTCCCACTTTGGTCTCTGACTCCTGGATAATTGCTTGGCCATAACTGGACAGAGACTGTCAGATTGATTTCCTGCCTTTTCCAATAAATCGTTGTTTTCAGCTGCAGTGTGTTCCTGGTGTCATCCTCCTATTCCATGGATTTGTAAATAGAATTCCTGACTCTTGTTATTCCAGCAGTTGTGGCTCTCGTTCCATTGAAACTTGCCAGCTCTGCAGAGTTTCAGATGTCAAATACAAGTAACATTGGCATTTCTTTGGATTGTTACTCCCACAAAATCCAGATAACTCTTGAACAGGAGTAACTAGACCTTTTGAATTCCCACTTCCCTTTAAAGTCAGATTTTAAATCATCATTCCATGAACTTCCACCGACTTGCTGACTGCTGCATAAGTTTTCAATGTTAGAAATTCCTGAGCTTGTTTTCTGGGCAAGCTGGGATTTAGATATTCTTCTTTCCTTTTCTTTGATGTTTTTTCCCTCTGATTTTAGTAAGGGAGTATTTATTTTTTACACTTTTCCATCCTAATTAGAATTTTTGTACATCTTAGAGCATATTTCCAAGGAACTTTACCCAATTAATGTTGGTAAATCAGGCATTGTTCAGCACCATACCCACAGAATTCTGTGAATTCCCAGGAAAACTTGCTAAGTCTTTAACTGTCATGATTCATCTGTTTGCAAAATTCAATTTGCTGTATTTGTAATTACACGAATCCCATTAAAACTTCAGTCCTGGCCTGCCTGCTGTTCCTTGGACACAGTGGGGTGGTTCTTTCCTGCCTTGGAACACATGGATGCTCATAAAAAATGAGCTTCCCACTAAGATAGAATTTGTTTCCAAGCAAAACTGGGAATTGTCTGGAAAACTTATTTTGTGGGAGGCACTAGGTGTGTTTTCCATATTGCTGCATAATAAAGGAAATTCCTGGAGCTGTTAGGCAGTGGCAGGAGGAGAGAGCTGCATTTATAAAATTTTGTATTTTATTTGTTATTTTTTAATTTTTACTTTTTAATTTTTGTAATTTTTATGTTAATTTATTTTGTTGTGGTTTTTCATGTTACCTTTGTTAACTTTGTGTTTTTAAGACTTTTTCCTCTATATTTTAATTTTTTATTTTCTTTCTTTATTTTTTTCTTTAGTTTTGATTATTATTAAGAAAAAAAACACAGAAAGAGAAAACATGCTCATACTATTTAAATAAAAATTTAATCTTTACCCCTTAGAAAACCAGGCTAATTTAATTCTAATTAATGGTGGTTCTGATGTGGTAGGTTAATGTATTCATCTAGTTTAAAATACCATTGATTTGTTCATATTTTAAGCACAAATTAAAAAATTACATGCAGGAATAGAAAAGTATAAGTAACAAAAATAGAAATACAAAATAATATCAATAACGTAAGTAAATACAATGCATATTTTTACATGTGAAGTATACTATAATGTATTATACATAGTAGACATAGATATGAATATAAAAGACAAATGATATTGAAAAATAAAATATAAACACAATGATAACAAAAATATTGGAACATAGCTTAAAGTAAAAGCTTATCTGGTTTGAATTTGATTAGAGGTAGAATTCTTGCAATTGTGGTTGGGGGGCTTTTGGGCCGTTTATTTTAGAGGAGGTTTGGGATGGCATTTTTGGCCACGTTCTTTTTTACCTTCGCAGTGGCCCACTGCCCGTGGCCGAGCTGTGCGGCAGTGCTGCCACCGTGTGGGCAGAGAGCGGTACTGCAGCTCTTGCCCCGGGCAGCCCCGGGCTATGCTCAAGGCAGTGCTGCCATCGTGTGGACAGAGAGCGGTACTGCAGATCTAGCCTGCGGCAGCTCCGGGCTGGGCTCAAGGCAGTGCTGCCACCGTGTGGGCAGAGAGCGGTACTGCAGCTCTAGCCCCGGGCAGCTCCGGGCTGGGCTTAAGGCAGTGCTGCCACCGTGTGGGCAGAGAGCGGTACTGCAGCTCTAGCCCCGGGCAGCTCCGGGCTGGGCTTAAGGCAGTGCTGCCACCGTGTGGGCAGAGAGCGGTACTGCAGCTCTAGCCCCGGGCAGCTCCGGGCTGGGCTTAAGGCAGTGCTGCCACCGTGTGGACAGAGAGCGGTACTGCAGATCTAGCCTGCGGCAGCCCCGGGCTGGGCTCAAGGCAGTGCTGCCACTGTGTGGACAGAGAGAGGTAGTGCAGCTCTAGCCCCGGGCTGGGCTCAAGGCAGTGTTGCCACCGTCTGGACAGAGAGCGGTACTGCAGCTGTAGCCCGTGGCAGCCCCGGGCCGGGGTATGCGGTAGTTCTGCCACCGTGTGGACAGAGAACGGTACTGC